>BLSH010144852.1:7868-21720 GCA_018402905.1 Glandirana rugosa | reverse complement strand
TTGTGTGGAGGTTCTGCTGGTGACGGAACGATTTCTTCGACTCCCATTTCCACTACCTGACCGGTTCGTACAGGGGGCTGGATTTCGGATAACTCGTAGACGCCCCGTAGGAGTCTGCCTTCCACCTCCTCTCGTTCCAGAAATTGTAGGTGGTCGAGACACTACAACAGTACCTCCTCACCTTCTTCTGAGGTCGCCGTTGGACACTTCGAGACCATTTGAGGTACGGGTTCTCCCAATTCCGTCACGACCTTTTATTACCACCGGTTTGTTTTGTATCTCACAAAAGTGAGTACACCCCTCACATTTTTGTAAATATTTTATTCTAACTTTTCATGTGACAACACTGAAGAAATGACACTTTGCTACAATGTAAAGCAGTGAGTATACAGCTTGTATAACAGTGTAAATTTGTTGTCCTCTCAAAATAACTCAACACACAGCCATTAACGTATAAACCGCTGGCAACAAAAGTGAGTTCACCCCTAAGTGAAAATGTCCAAATTGAGCCCAAGTGTCAATATTTTGTTTGGCCACCATTATTTTCCAGCACTGCCTTAACCCTCTTGGGCATGGAGTTTACCAGAGCTTCACAGGTTGCCGCTGGAGTCTTCTTCCACTCCTCCATGACAACATCACAGAGCTGGTGGATGTTAAAGACCTTGCTCTCCTCCACCTTCCGTCTGAGGATGCCCCGCAGATGCTCAATAGGCTTTAGGTCGGGGGACATGCTTGGCCAGTCCATCACCTTTACCCTCAGCTTCTTTAGCAAGGCAGTGGTCGTCTTGGAGGTGTGTTTGGGGTCGTTATCATGTTGGAATACTGCCCTGCGGCCCAGTCTTCGAAGGGAGTGGATCATGCTCTGCTTCAGTATGTCACAGTACATGAACCATGAAAACATATGTGAAAAAATCAATACATATATACTGAAAAAATCCAAATCATATAAATCCAGTGGTAAAGAAAGGTGTAAAGAAATAAGTCCAAATTATAGTCCAAATGGATCCGATCCTGTGATAGGGAATTGGTGTTGAAGAATAAGTGAATCTTATCCAGATACCATAAGCATATATACATCCACCACACCACCACTCTTGTGCAAAGTGTCCTCCACCGAATAAGATGAACCCTTACCGGGACTACTGGACCCCTTGTTATAGGGGGTCAGAAAGCGCCTGTGTGCATACAGACCTCCACTAGGTCGCAGCGAACATCCACCACAACACTGTCTTCCAAATGTGTCCGTAGAGCTCAAAGGAAATGAAAGTGCCACAATAGTGTCATAACGTTTAAAACCAGAAAGTTTAATGAAATATTGCATTTACAGATTTCAAGGAAACAATTGCAGATAGCAGATATGGTTCATATAGCGGTAACCACGAGACATCACTTCCGCCCTATCGATTTCGTCTCGTCTTCCGGGGCCACATTTGGAAGACAGTGTTGTGGTGGATGTTCGCTGCGACCTAGTGGAGGTCTGTATCCACACAGGTGCTTTCTGACCCCCTATAACAAGGGGTCCAGTAGTCCCGGTAAGGGTACATCTTATTCCGTGGAGGACACTTTGCACAAGAGTGGTGGTGTGGTGGATGTATATATGCTTATGGTATCTGGATAAGATTCACTTATTCTTCAGCACCAATTCCCTATCACAGGATCGGATCCATTTGGACTATAATTTGGACTTATTTCTTTACACCTTTCTTTACCACTGGATTTATATGATTTGGATTTTTTCAGTATATATGTATTGATTTTTTCACATATGTTTTCATGGTTTATGTAACAGTTCTTATAAAACACACACACGCAATTATATTTGTTTAAATATTGTTTAGGTGCAGAATTCTCACTTACAAAATTGCAGCTGTGCTTGTTTTTTGTTTTTTAAGGGATAGTGCAGCTTGCTTCATACATTTTATGTCACAGTACATGTTGGCACTCATGGTTCCCTCAAAGAACACACCCACCACCATGCTTGACTGTAGGCAAGACACACTTGTCTTTGTACTCCTGACCTGGTTGCCGCCACACACACTTGACACCATCTGAACCAAATAAGTTCATCTTGGTCTCATCAGACCACAGGACATGGTTCCAGTAATCCACGTCCTTAGTCTGCTTGTCTTCAGCAAACTGTCTGCAAGCTTTCTAGTGCATCATCTTTAGAAGAGGCTTCCTTCTGGAATGACAGCCATGCAGACCAATTTGATGCAATGTGCCTAGTATTCCAGTGTTTCTCCTCTCCCTCAGTTTCTCTCCATCACTCAGCTAATGTGACCCAAGTGTTGAAGGAGAGGGGCAGGGGAGGGGCAAACAAGGATGCTGTGCAGGTGATCAACACCCTTCCTATCAACACTGATGATACCAGTGGTTGTTATATAGCCAATGGCTGGAAGGTTGAAATGGTGCACAACAAAAACCCATGGCTTTGTGTAACTAATAGGCAGGCTTGATCCATCTTTCTTCTGGCTCATATACTTTTTTGGGCAAGTTATAGGCATTTTGCAAAGGCACCCTTGAAGAAACCTAAGGGCACCCCAGGGTGCCTGGGCACACTGGTTTAAAAAGGCTGGTCTAAGCTAACAAAGTTTAAGATGAGACATCTTGTGTTGTGTGCACAGGGGCGACTCTAGGAACAATATATAGAGGGGCATATAAGATACCACAGTCATAACTGGAGGGGGCAATAATCATTTTTCACGGTATAACTACTTGAAGTCCAGCGACGTACAGGAAAATATAGTGAATATAGTGCAGGAGTATGTTTGGTACAACTTAGTGTTTATAGTGTAGGAGTGTGTAAGGTACAATACAGTGTATATAGTGCAGGAGTATATAATGTACAGTACAATATATTGTATATAGTGCAGGAGTGTGAAATGTATAATATAGTGTATATAGTATAGGAGTATGTAATGTACAATATAGTGTATATAGTGCAGGGGTGTGTAATGTACAATATAGTGTATATAGTGCAGGAGTGTGTAATGTACAATATAGTGTATACAGTATAAGAGTATGTAATGTACAATATAGTGTACATAGTATAGTAGTGTGTAATGTACAATATAATTTATATAGTATAGGAGTGTGCAATGTACAATATCAGCTGAGGGTTAATTGCCAGTCTCAGTTTCCACTCTGTCTCACCTGATGATCATATCCTGCATCTTTAAGCCAACTCTGCTGCTATATAAACCACCTCCCAAGATGACCACTGCCTTGCTAAATAAGCTGAGGGTAAAGGTGATGGACTGGCCAAGCATGTTTCAGACTTAAAGCCTATTGAGCATCTGTGGGGCATCCTCAAATGGAAGGTGGGGGAGCACAAGGTCTCTAACTTTCACCAGCTTTGTGATGTCGTCATGGAGGAGTGGAAGAGGACTCCAGTGGCAACCCGAGAAGCTCTGATGAACTCCATGCCCAAGGCAGTGCTGGAAAATAATGGTGGCCCCACAAAATATTGACATTTTGGGCCCAATTTGGATATTTTCACTTAGAAGTGTACTCACTTTTGCTGGCAGCGGTTTAGACATTAATGTCTGTGTGTTGAGTCATTCTGAGGGGACAGCAAAGTTACACTGTTATACAACCTGTACACTCACAACTTTACATTGTAGCAAAGTATAATTTCTTCAGTGTTGTCATATGAAAAGATAGAATAAAATATTTGCAAAAATGTGAGAGGTGTACTCACTTTTGTGAGATATTGTACCTAATGAGCTGGAAAGGTTGATCATGTTTGCCATTTTCATTGACTCCAGACTTCGAGAGAGACCCTCCTTTAAGGAGCGCTTGCGGAAGCCTCCTGTATGTTTGGCTCCGAGCTCTGTAGTCCCACCCATGCCTCTCTCACCTCTCATTCCTCCTGGTTCCAAGCCTGTCAGTGAAGTAGAACCCATGCAGTTGGGCTTCACATGTCTCTCTACGGACGAGAGAGCCTTTAGGATGAGGGAGAGGCTGTGCCTTTATTGTGACCAGGCAGGTCACTTTTTGAAGTCTAGTCCTACCCGTCCGGGAAACACTTGCACCCGAGGTCCTGTAGGGGACAGACCTTAGGTGGCATTGTTACATCCCCAGTTATCCAGAAGGATAAGCCCCTGGTTCCGGTTACCCTTTCTTGGTCTGAGTTGTCCATTGAGATACAGGCTGTAATCGACTCTGGGGCTGCAGGCCTGTTCATAGATAGTGCCTTTGTGTCTAAGCACTCAATCCCGCTACAGCTTCGGGCTACTCCACTTGCCATTGAGGCTATTGATGGGAGACCTCTACAGCCTGCCCAGGTGACTTATGAGACTGCTCCGTTGACCATGGCCATAGGGGCTCTTCGCCATGAGATAATCCAATTCCAAGTAATTTCCTCTCCTCATTTTCCTGTGGTTATTGATTATCCTTTACAGAGGAACAACCCCTCTTTTGATTGACTTTGTGCTGAGGTTCTTTCTTGGTTGCCACAATGTAGTAAGGCATGTTTTCAGAACCTGCCGGAGGAATACCACGAATTTAGCGATGTCTTTGATAAAGGTCAAGCAGAATTTGCCTCCACACCGGTCGTAATGATTGCACAATTGACCTTCAACCTGGTGCCATACCCCTTTGTGGCCAGGTTTACCCTTTGTCTGTCTCGGAGTATAAAGCCATGGAGGAGAATGTCACAGACGCACTTTCTAGAGGGTTTATCCACAAATCCTCTTCTCCTGCTGGTGCTGGCTTCTTCTTTGTGAAAAAGAAGAGTGGCGAATTGAGACCTTGCATTGATTATAGGGGTATCAATCGCTTCACGATTAAGAATGGTTATCTGATTCCATTGATTACGGAGTTATTTGACCACCTCAAGGGAGCAACGGTTTTCACAAAGCTTGATCTAAGAGGGGCATACAATCTCATGAGGATCAAGGAGGGCGAGGAGTGGGAAATTGCATTTAATAACAGGACAGACCATTACAAATACTTTGTAGTGCTGTTTGGTCTTTGCAACGCTCCGGCAGCCTTTCAGGAATTCATCCTTCGAGATTTTTTGCAGCAATGTGTGGTTGTTTATCGCGATGATATCCTCATATATTCCAACTCCCTAGAGAGCCACCATACAGATGTCTGTCGTGTGCTTCAGAGGCTGAGAGATAATAACTTGTATTGTTAATTGGATTAGTGTGAGTACCATCGTGAACAGGTTAAATTCCTGGGTTATGTCATTTCCACTGCTGGTTTTTCGATGGACCGAGAATTATTGGCAGTTCTACAGTGGCCCCAACCCATGGGTTTATGTCCACTACAACGTTTTCTTGGCTTTGCCAATTATTATCGGAAGTTTATTCGTAACTTCTCGTCTCTGGTCAAGTCCCTGACTAATATGACCAGAAAGAATGGTAACCCACAGAATTGGTCTCCATTGCTCTTGTGTTGGCACATCCGGATACTACGTTACCCTTCATCCTTGAAGTTGATGCATCTGAGACTGGAGTTGGTACCCTTCTGTCCCAATGTCCCACCTCTGAGAGCACTATGCATCTTTGTGGCTACTTTTCCAAGAAGTTGTCTCCTGTGAAATGCAATTACAAGATTGGGGACAGATAGTTGTTAGCGATCATTTTAGCCCTTAAAGAATTGAGGCATCTCCTCGAGGGTACCACTGTTCTGGTTCTCATTTTGACTGGCTACAAGAATCTCACATTCTTGTCTGAGGCTAAACGCCTCTCCCCCAGGAGGGCACGATGGGCTCTTTTCTTGTCAAGTTTCAATTACATAATGTCATTTTTACCCGGTACTAAGAATGTAAGGGCGGATGCATTGTCGTGACAGTTTTCCTCTGCTTCCAAGATGGAGTTGGTTCCTGTTCTTGTGATACCTCCTGATCGTATTCTGATTTATATGATTTCTAAATTATAGTTTCCAAGCAGCCATGTTGCCTGACTCATTTGTTTCTTAGAGAATTCCTGCATTGAAGGAACATCTCTGTGGTCTTCGTTCCACTTGGGTACATGTCCAGGAGTCTTTGCGACGTGCCAATGATAGGTACAGACGTCATGCTGACCAGGGTTTGGCTGTCTTCTTGCAAACTCCGACTCCTTGTTCCCTCTCTGAAGCTGGCACCACGGTTTATTGGGCCTTTCTGTATTCTCCGCAAGATCAACCCAGTGGCTTACGCTTTAGACTCACCTTCTAATATGTGAATTTCTAATGTATTCCATGTCTCCTTGTTAAAACCTGTAAGGAACCTTCTCGTGCCATTGGATTGCCTATGCGCAGGCGCACATAGCGTGTGCGCGCGTCCGTGTGCATTTGCGCGCGCTTGTACGCGTTTGCGTGTTCCTATGTGCGTATGTACCAGCAATAGCGGCCATTTAAGCAGACAGCACCAGGAAGCAAGTGCTGTCCATTCTACAGCGTTTGTGTGTTCCTGATTATCTGTTCCTGTGACCCGGCTTGTCTTGACCCTGCTGTTGATCTTGCCTGCACTGACCTCAGCTTCCACAACCACTCTTCTGCCTGCTCCCTTGTACTTTGCTGCCCGCCTGTTAACAAACTCTGCCTGTGCCCGACTATTCTCCTGCCTGATCCTTCTGTACTTCTCCGCCAGCCTGTTACCGATGCGGCCTGCCTCACTACACTTCTGCTTGCACAAGCTTCTCACGGACCTGCACATCACCACCAGTGACCCAGTCCAACCCTCGTGCCTCCCTGCCCTCCGGAGCCCCTGTTTACTCTATCAGGGGTTCTCGAATTAGGGTTGTAAGAGAGGTTGCCCACTGCATAAGCCAGACTCCACCACCAGGTACGAGACAAAACCTTTGGTATGCAACCACTTCACCACCTTGGTACCACATTCTCCTCCTGTTCAGGTTGAGAACCAAGTGGAGTATGAGATACAATCTATCATTGACTCCCATAGGTTCTGTGGGAGCACACAGTACCTGGTTCATTGGAAAGGATACGGTCTGGAGGAGCGTTCTTGGGTCTCATCCTCGGACACACATGCTCCTGTCCTCCTCCGTGCTTTCCATAGACAATTTCCCCTCAAACCTGGTGGCCCCCAGAGGGGGGGTGCTGAGGAGGGGGTACTGTCAGGGCTGGGCTCAGCTCTCCCTTCTCAGAGCAAGCTGCTCAGCTGAGGGTTAATTGCCAGTCTCAGCTTCCACTCTGTCTCACCTGATGATCATATCCTGTTTCATTAAGCCAGCTCTGCTGCTATATAAACTGCCTAGATTAGATCACAGATGCCTTTGCCTTGGCCAACATCTCTGGAAAAATCTCTGCTGTGTTTTCCTTTGAAAGACTTTGCCTGTTTGATGTTCCCTTCTGATTCCAGGATTCAAGACCCTGCTCGGCTGACTCTCCTCCTGGCTCTTGAGCCTGCATGTCATTTGTTTGATCTTGCTGATCTCTGGACCCCTGTTTCACTGGCTTGCTCTGACTATCTGCTCTGGTTACCAAACCCTGGCTATGTTTTGACTACGTTTACTCTGTTTATATGATTTTACCTTGTTATTAAGACCCCTTTCACACCGAGGCGCTATTTAGCTAAAAATAGCCCCTGTAAAGCGCCTCAAAAATCCCTCCCCATCCACCACAATGTGAAAGCCGGAGTGCTTTCACACTGGGGCAGTGCACTTGCAGGACGTTACAAAAAGTCTGGTATGGACTTTGGGGGGGACCCCTACACAAATTAAAAAAAAAAATTGTCTCGGGATTCCCCTTGAAATCCATACCAGACCTGAAGGGCCTGGTTTGCATCTTGGGGGGGAAACTCACGTCATTTGTTTTTAAATTTTGGCATGGGGTTTTTTGGGGGACCCCCACGCAGTTTTTTTTTTTTGGTGTGGGGCTCTCCTTAATCACTTAAGGACAGTGCCTCTTTCTGAGATTTGGTGTTTATAACTTAACCACTTGCCAACAGCCGACCGCAGTCTGACGGCCACAAAGTGGCTCGTTATCGCAAACCGCCGTTATATGACGGCGGCTGCGATAACTAGTGCTGTGAGCACGTGCCACCGGAGCTGTGCTGTGAGCACGCTCACTGTGTCCGGGGGGGGTCACGGAGTGGGTAGGGCGGACTCGATCACCACCGGCTACCCGCGATGTCCTCCCCCAGTGAGAGTGTAAGTAAACACGGATCTCCGTTATCATAGAGGGGGAAGGGCTGTGATTACAGGCTTCCTGTATATGGAAGCCGCGATCACTCCCTTCCCCCAGCCAGGCCAGCCCACACACACTTAGAATATGCCCAGGGAACACAGTTAACCTTTAGAGCGCCCCCTCCATGTTAACCCCTTCACTGCCAATTATATTTACACAGTAATCAGTGCATTTTTATAGCACTTATCGCTGTATAAATTCCAATGGTCCCAAAAAAGTATCAGAATGGTCCGACATGCCCGCTGCAATATCGCAGTACTGCTAAAAATCGCAGATCGCCGCCATTACTAGTAAAAAATAAAAAATAAAAACCCCTGAAATTTATTCCCATCATCCGTAAACGCGGCAACTTTTGCGCAAACCAATCAATAAACGGCGATTGCGATTTTTTTTTACCAAAATTATGACGAAGAATATAATTCGGCCAAAACCGATAGAAAAAAAATGTTTTTTTATATATTTTTTGGATTTGTATTTTAGCAAAAAGGAAGAAATTTGTGTGTTTTTGCGATCAAGATGCAGAGGTGATCAAATACCACCAAAAGAAAGCTCTATTTATGGGAAAAAAAGGACACAAATTTCGCTTGGGTACAACATCCCATGACCGCGCAATTGTCAGTTAAAGCGACACAGTGCCGAATCACAAAAAATGCTCTGGTCCTAAAGTGGGAAATCCTTCCGGGGCTGAAGTGGTTAAAATCATTTTTTTTTTTTTTTTTAAGAAAATTACTTAGAACTCCCAAACATTATATATATTTTTTTCTAACACGCTAGAGAATAAAATGGCGGTCGTTGCAATACTTTATGTCACACCGTATTTGCGTAGCAGTCTTAAAAGTGCAATTTCTTTGGGAAAAAAAATCACTTTTTTGAATTAAAAAATAAGACAACAGTAAAGCCCATTTTTAAATATTGTGAAAGATATTGTTATGTTGAGTAAATGGATACCCAACATGTCATGCTTCAAAATTGCACCCGCTCGTGGAATGGCGACAAACTTTGGCACTTAAAAATCTCCATCAGCGAAGTTTAAAGATTTTTACAGGTTACCAGTTTTGGGTTACAGAAGAGGTCTGGTGCTAGAATTATTGTTCTCGCTCTAATGATCGCGGCGATACCTCACATGTGTGGTTTGAACACTGTTTTCATATGCGGGCGGGACTTACGTATGCATTCACTTCTGCGCGCAAGCTCGGTGGGACGGGGCACTTTAATTTTTTTTCCCTTATTTATTTTACTTAGTATTTTTTATTTTTACACTTTTTTTCATTTAAAAAAAACCTATTTGGGTCACTTTTATTCCTATTACACGGAATGTAAACATGCCCACAGTACTGATTGGCACTGATGAGGTGTCATTGACAGGCACTGATGATGAGGCACTTATATGCAGCACTGGTGGGCACTGATAGGTGGCACTGATAAGCAGCACTGATGGGCACTGATAAGTGGCACTTATATGCAGAACTGATGGGCACTGATAAGCGGCACTGACAGGCGCTCAAAGGTGGCACTGATGGGCACTGATAGGTGGCACTGGGCACTGATAGGTGGCACTGGTGGACACCGATAGGCGGCACTGAAAGAGGGCACTGTAAGGTATCCATTCCCTGGTGGTCTAGGGTGGCATCTGTAATTGGCACTGAGTGCCAGCTATGTTGGGCATTATGCCCCTTACCTGGTGGTCTAGTGTGAGCTCCCTGATCATCCCTGGTGGTCTATGGTCGGCTCCCTGGTGGTCCGTGGGTGGGCTTTCCCTGGTGGCCATAGGGCGGGCTCCCTGGTGGTCCAGTGTGGTGATCCGAGGGGGGCTGCGCTGATAAATACTCAGTGCAGACCCCCCCATCAGGAGAGCCACCGATTGGCTCTCCACCACTCGCGTCTGCAAACGCGACTAGAGGAAAAGCTAATAAAAGGCTACTACTGTTTACATCGTGATCAGCCGTAATTGGTCACAGCTGATCACGTGGTAAAGAGCTTCTGATGGAAGCTTTTTACTGAGATCAGTAATGCGATGGGTCACACTGACCCACCGCACCACCGATCACCGCGATTCGCACCCCCGCGGGCGATATTTGTCTATAGGCCAGAAAGTTGTTAAGAACATGACATGACCCATCAAACAGGTGCAGAAAAATTGGACTTGAGTGCTGGTGGTAGCGGAACACTGTAACCCCTCATAATTACTCTTATTGGGTGCAGGAACGGGTCCTGCTGTTGTAATTTATTTAAAAAATTGTAATGATATGCCCCAGTCAAACAGGTGCAGAAAAATTGGGCCATGAGTGTTGGTGGTGGCAGAACACTATAACCCCTCATGATTACTCTTGTTGGGTGCAGGAACGGGCCCTGCTGTTGTAATTTATTTTAAAAATTGTAATGGCATGCTCCAGGCAAACAGGTGCAGAAAATTTGGGCCATGAGTGAGTGGGTGGTGGCAGAACACTACAACTATACTGTATATACAGTATATATATATATATTCTTATTTCTTACACTGTCTGAACTGACTATAGATACTATACACTGATTGAGCTGTATATAGTCTACACTAAAGGCATTGTAATATATATATATATATATACACACACACACTAGGAAGGTTCATACAGTATCTCACAAAAGTGAGTATACCCCTCACATTTTTGTAAATATTTTATTATATCTTTTCCTTTGACAACACTGAAGAAGACACTTTGCTACAATGTAAAGTAATGAGTGTACAGCTTGTATAGCAGTGTAAATTTGCTGTCCCCTCAAAATAACTCAACACACAGCCATTAATGTCTAAACTGCTGGCAACAAAAGTCAGCACATCCTTAAGTGAAAATGTCCAAACTGGGTCCAATTAGCCATTTTCCCTCCCCGGTGTCATGTGACTCGTTAGTGTTACAAGGTCTCAGGTGTGAATGGGGAGCAGGTGTGTTAAATGTGTTGTTACCGCTTTAACTCTCTCATACTGGTCACTGGAAGTTCAACATGGCACCTCATGGCAAAGAACTCTCTGAGGATCTGAAAAAAAGAATTGATGCTCTATATAAAGAAGGCCTAGGCTATAAGAAGATTGCCAAGACCCTGAAACTGAGTGCAGCATGGTGGCCAAGACCATACAGAAGTTTAACAGGACAGGTTCTACTCAGAACAGGCCTCGCCATGGTCGACCAAAGCAGTTGGGTGTACGTGCTCAGTGACATATCCAGAGGTTGTCTTTGGGAAATAGACGTATGAGTGCTGCCAGTATTGCTGCAGAGGTTGAAGGGGTGGGGGGGTCAGCCTGTCAGTGCTCAGACCATATGTCGCACACTGCGTCAAATTGGTCTGCATGACTGTTGTCCCAGAAGGAAACCTCTTCTAAAGATGATGCACAAGAAAGCCCACAAACAGTTTGCTGAAGACAAGCAGACTAAGGGCATGGATTGCTGGAATCGTGTCCTGTGGTCTGATGAGACCAAGATAAACTTATTTGGTTCAGGTGGTGTCAAGCATGTGTGGTGGCAACCAGGTGGCTTGTACAAAGACAAGTGTGTCTTGTCTACAGTCAAGCATGGTGGTAGGAGTGTCATGGTCTGGGCTGCATGAGTGCTGCAGGCACTGGGGAGCTACAGTTCATTGAGGGAACCATGAATGCCAACATATGCTGTGACATACTGAAGCAGAACATGATCCCCTCCCATCAGAGACTGGGCCGCAGGGCAATATTCCAACATGATAACGACCCCAAACACACCTCCAAGATGACCACTGCCTTGCTAAAGAAACTGGAGGGGTAAAGGTAATGGACTGGCCAAGGATGTCTCCAGACCTAAACCCTATTGAGAATCTGTGGGGCATCCTCAAACGGAAGGTGGAGGAGTGCAAGGTCTCTAACATCCATCAGCTCTGTGATGTCATCATGGAGGAGTGGAAGAGGACTCCAGTGACAACCTGTGAAGTTCTGGTGAACTCCATGCCCAAGAGGGTTAAGACAGTGCTGGAAAATAATGGTGGCCACACAAAATATTGACACTTTGGGCCCAATTTGGACATTTTCACTTAGGGGTGTACTCACTTTTGTTGCCAGTGGTTTAGAAATTAATGGCTGTGTGTTGAGTTATTTTGAGTGGACAACAAATTTACACAAGCTGTACACTCACTACTTTACATTGTAGCAAAGTGTCATTTTTTCAGCGTTGTCACATGAATAGATATAATAAATATTTACAAAAATGTGAGGGGTGTACTCACTTTTGTGAGATACTGTATATATTCTTCTCTGCCTGAATGGACTCTATATACTATACACTGAATGAGCTGTATATAGTCTACACTGAATGCAATGTATTATATATATACTGTGTATATATACATAT
The DNA here is from genome assembly GCA_018402905.1 of Glandirana rugosa. Lineage (NCBI taxonomy): Eukaryota > Metazoa > Chordata > Amphibia > Anura > Ranidae > Glandirana > Glandirana rugosa. The sequence goes on along the minus strand of BLSH010144852.1, from coordinate 9,235 downwards.
GCTACTGTGCTATAGTTCGGGAACTAGAATGGGCTTGGCTGATGTCACCTGGCATAGTGACAGCTCCCGCAGGTCCCAAACAGCAATGGGTAGAAGGAAAAGAGCAGTAGGGACACAGCAGACAGTGACAGGAATGTCTGCTCTCACTCTCGGGTCCCTCAGTCAAGACTTGGGCAGTGTGGAAAAGTCAGGCATGGGCAAGTACTTACAGACTGCAGCACTCCCTCCCTGAAAGCATGTCAGCAAACCGGAGAAGAGGAGGTGGGTGGAGCAAAGCACTCGGCGTGGAGGAGTAGGAAGTTAAATCCTCCTGCAATGTAAATGCCAGGAGGCCGCTGTAGCGTCATTAGTGGATACCGCAACACAAATGGATACCAGAAGTGACGTTTGTACAAAAAAAACAACTGCGCTTGCGCCTCCACACCTACGTGGACACAGAGGAAAGTGGTCAGTCGGCCTCACGTCCTCACTTCACTCGCTCGGCCTCCCAACATTTTTTTTATAACAAACTCTATGTCTACGTGGAAATTGGGTAATGAAATTGCACACAGTGGAGGCGCATGCGCAGTTGGTTTTTCTTTTACAAACATCACTTTCGGTATCCATTTGTGTCAGGTATCCACTAGTGATGCTACACCGCCTTGGTCTCCCTCTGTGTCTGTGTGCCTGACGTCACTGGTTGCTAGACGGCAGACGGCTAGCAACCAGTTCGGGAATCGGGCAATATAGCGGACAGGCACGCTGCGGGGACACAAAAAAGGTATTTTAATTGGGGGGGGGCACAGTATATGTTGGTGGGGCCATGGCCCCCTCTGCTCCCCTCCAGTGACGCCACTGTGTGTGCATGCATCTGTATAATTTATTAAATCTGCATGGTAGCTCCTACAATATGACATAATTATTTTAAGCGAACACTATCTTTCACAACATAACTTAAAAATAAATGTAACTTTATTGGTGGCAATGGATCAATTTCAAAGGAAACCTGTGGTGAGAGCAATATAAGTGCTACCATTGCTGACCTTCTTTCTGAAAATATATATTGGCTCATTACACATTTGTTATAAACTGGTTTCTATGTCCCTATGATGCCCAAACAGTATACAGGGCTTTGACTTCTGCCTAGATGCAGTGTTGAATCCCATCTTTTCTGCCCCATCTCTGTACTATAGCTTCTATGAACAAAAAGTGCTCTATGAATGAAGGAGGTGATCCTTTCATTTATCCGCCTGTCCTCCGTTCATATATTGATTTTCTTTCATAGAAGGTATAGTACAGGTTGTGGAGCGGGTGGGTATAGTCAGCACTTTAGTGAGTGCATATGACAGGTCCCTCACCTCTATTAATTCCTGCTGCACCAAAAGATT
>BLSH010144837.1:27262-40005 GCA_018402905.1 Glandirana rugosa | reverse complement strand
CTCTGGTTTATGGCTGTTTTCATGGACTCTGGTATATGTCTGTATTTCATGGACTCTGGTATATGGCTGTATCTTATGCACTCTGTATATGGCTGTATTTCATGGACTCTGGTAAATGACTGTATTTCATGGACACTGGTATACGGCCGTATTTCATGGACTCTGGTATACGGCTGTATTTCACAGACTCTGATATATAGCTGTATTTCATGGACAATGGTATATGGCCGTATTTCATGGACTCTGGTTTATGGCTGTATTTCATGGACTCTGGTATATGGCTGTATTTCATGGACTCTGGTTTATTGCTGTATTTCATGGACTCTGGTATATGGCTGTAATTCAAGGACTCTGGTATATGGCCATATTTCAAAGACTCTTGTATATTGCTTTATTTCATGGACTCTGTTATATCGCCTTATTTCATGGACTCTGGTATATGGCTGTATTTCATGGACAATGGTATATGGCTGTATTTCATGGACTCTGGTATATGGCTGTATTTCATGGACAGTGGTATATGTCTGTATTTCATGGACACTGGTATATTGCTGTATTTCATGGACTCTGGTATATGGCCATATTTCAAAGACTCTGGTATATTGCTGTATTTCATGGACTCTGGTATATGGCTGTATTTCATGGACTCTGGTATATGGCCATATTTCATGGACTCTGGTAAATGACTGTATTTCATGGAAACTGGTATATGGCAGTATTTCATGGACTCTGGTATATGGCTGTATTTCATGGACTCTGGTAAATGACTGTATTTCATGGACACTGGTATATGGCCGTATTTCATGGACTCTGGTATATATCTGTATTTCATGGACACTGGTATATGGCTGTATTTCATGGATTCTGGTATATGGCTGTATTTCATGGACACTGGTATATGGCTGTATTTCATGGACTTTGGTATATGGCTGTATTTCATGGACACTGGTATATGGCTGTATTTCATGGATTCTGGTATATGGCCGTATTTCATGGACTCTGGTATATTGATGTATTTCATGGACTCTGGTATATGGCTGTATTTCATGGACTCTGGTATATGGCTTTATTTCATGGACTCCGGTATATGGCTGTATTTCATGGACTCTGGTTTATTGCAGTATTTCATGGACTCTGGTATATGGCCGTATTTCATGGACTCTGGTAAATGACTGTATTTCATGGACACTGGTATATGGCTGTATTTCATGGACACTATTATATGGCCATATTTCATGGACTCTGGTATATAGCTGTATTTCATGGACTCTGGTATATGGCCGTATTTCATGGACTCTGGTATATGGCCGTATTTCATGGACTCTGGTAAATCACGGTCTTTCATGGACACTGGTATACGGCCGTATTTCATGGACTCTGGTATATGGCTGTATTTCACAGACTCTGATATATGGCTGTATTACATGGACACTGGTATATGGCCGTATTTCATGGACTCTGGTATATGGCCGTATTTCATGGATTCTGGTATATGGCTGTATTTCACGGACTCTGATATATGGCTGTATTTCATGGACTCTGGTATATGGCCATATTTCATGGACTCTGGTATATGGCCGTATTTCATAGACTCTGGTATATGGCTGTATTTTATGAAGTCTGGTATATGGCTGTATTTCATGGACTCTGGTATATGGCCGTATTTCATGGACTCTGGTATATTGCTGTATTTCATGGACTCTGGTATATGGCTGTATTTCATGGACTCTGGTTTATGGCTGTATTTCATGGACTCTGTTATATTGCTGTATTTCATGGACTCTGGTTTATGGCTGTTTTTCATGGACTCTGGTATATGGCTGTATTTCATGGACTCTGTTATTTTGCTGTATCTCATGGACTCTGGTTTATGGCTTTTTTGCATGGACTCTGGTATATTGCTGTATTTCATGGACTCTGGTTTATGGCTGTTTTTCACGGACTCTGGTTTATGGCTGTTTTTCATGGACTCTGGTATATTGCTGTATTTCATGGACTCTGGTTTATGGCTGTTTTTCATGGACTCTGGTATATGGCTGTATTTCATGGACTCTGTTATATTGCTGTATTTCATGGACTCTGGTTTATGGCTGTTTTTCATGGACTCTTGTATATGGCTGTATTTCATGGACACTGGTATATGGCTGCACTGGTAAATATTTTAGTACACCATTTGGTTCAGAATATTTTTTTCCTGTCAGGTGCGTCTTATGGTGGGAAAAATAAGGTACATATATTGATTGACTTGATACCCCATATTCCTCCTTCATCTCCTGGAATGTCTTCAGGCTACTACCCTTATACATGCATTTACTTGGAAGGTAAAAGTGTCAGATTTTAATTCCCAAAGCAAACCAAGGCTGCGTTGTATGGGAAGTATGTCTGTGCCCAAATCTAAATCTTTTAACTCACTAGAATGATCTTGGGCAGGAAAGGCTTCTATAACTTCCCTACTGTTGGAAGCAATCTTATGGAGTCTTAAGTAGGAGCAAGCAAGCTTTGCCTGAGCTCTTTTGAGGAGACTGATTGCAGCTTCATTTGTGGGTAGTGATGTCAAGCAGTCATCTACATAAAAATCCTTGTCCACAAATCGTCTGACATCTGACCCATACTCTGACTCTCCAACTCTAGCAGAGCATCTGAGGCCATAAATAGCAACTGCAGGGGAAGGACTGTTGCCAAATATGTGCTCCCTCATTCGGTATTCTGTGATGTCTCCAGAGGGGTTGTTGTCCCTGAACCAAAGAAACCTCAAAAGGTTTCTGTGTTCTTGTTTAACAAGAAAGCAATGGAACATTTGTTGTATGTCTGCCATGATTGCAACTGAATTTTGGCAGAAGGGGAGGAGTACTCCTTACAGTCTGATGTTAAAGTCAGGGCCAGAGAGAAGGACATCATTTAGGGAGACACCCTCGTGCTTGGCACTAGAGTCAAACACTGCTCTGATCTGCCCTGGCTTCTTAGGGTGATATACTCCAAAAATAGGTAATGAGTTGAAATATAGGGGTCTGATAATGTTGAGTTTATATATATATATATAGAGAGAGAGAGAGAGAGAGAGAGAGTGAGAGAGAGATGGCCACTTTAAGAATTTATAATACACTTGTTCTTACTTTCCATAGGTTTTTTTGTTTCTATCCCTGAGAAAACTAAACTCTTGGATATGTGATGACATGCACTACTCCCTTTTGGCTTAAAGATGGACTTCTTATCAAAAAGACAGTTTAAACTAGAACTGTCAAGGCACTGCCCATCTATCGTTTCACTTTCTATTGGTCACATGGGAAAACCACCCACTTAACTGCTTCATTGTTAATATGAAGATATGAACATTGATTGGACTATGTTTTACCATCACACCTAGAATATACTAAAACACACCGACATCTCATGCATATTCCTACATATAAATTGTTTAGCTGAATGTTTTGTAGATCAGAGATATTTCCTTCTTTGATCGGCTCACCTTAGCTGGGTCTCTGTTTGTGTTGTATCTCCCACTTCAGTGAAAAGAAAAGGAAGTGCACCCTTTGATGTGGACTCACTATCTCATATGAAAGGTCTTGATGTAAGACTCCTGATTAAACAGCTGGTGCCCTGTGACTCGGATTCAGCTCCAATGGACCCCCGGACCCAGAGATTTTGAAAAGCCTTGGCAGGCAGCCTAGTGAAGGAAAGGGGTTGAAAGCACTCCAGGTATGCGGCAAAAAAGCTGACACATCCAAAAACAGTCCATATAACAAAGAAGACAGGTAGCAGGACAGCAGCAGATAGACGTGTTTTAAGAAAATTGCATTCGCTTAATCATTATCTGACAAAGACTGGCATTAATGGCATATAAGTAGTACTGGAACAGGTGACATAAGGTCGGAATTTAATTAACCCTTTCTGTGCATGGTATATTGTTACATAGTGACAACATGTAGACAACAATGATACACTCCATCACCTTAAAATCAACATGCAGGACTTCTGGGGGGGCATGGCCTGGACACCAAAGATGGTGGCAGCTTAACTCCGGAGCTCCGACATTCCTCGTTCCCCTCGACAGCTTAGGAGAGGAGAACCGAGCCCAAAAATGGGCAAATCCAAAAACAAGCGATCCCCTTCTATTCCTGCTTCCCCAGAAGCAGCGGTATGCAACTGAGCGGCCACATTCCTTGGATGTGTCGGTCCCATTCCAGGGACACGGCCCCCACCTTGCACCAGGCCGCAGGCGTCGGGAGAACGATAAGCCAGAGCCCCACGAGACCCCACGGCGATTGGCAGAAGGAAGCCCTCACTCCCCCCATGCAGACATTATGCCTTGATGATCTAAAGGCAGTAGCTGCCAATATCAAGGACACCCTGTCTGCTGCCATATCCGACCTGAGGAGTGACTTACAGGGAGTGACTGCATGCCTGGATGTACTAGAGGATGTAGCAGAACGCCATGTCCACTCCATATCTGAAGCCCAGCACACACTTGACGCCCATGCCCTGCAGCTGAGGGACTTACACCACAGTTTCGAGGATTTGGATAACCGCAGGCGTAGACACAATATCAGGATTAAGGGGCTCCCCGAGTCGGTAGACTCAGATCATCAATCTGCTACCATCCTCTCCATTTTCAATGATCTGCTCGGGACACCCTCAGACACACCAATTGAGATTGAGCGCTTACACCGATCGCTATGCCTATGTGGTAGAGATAATGAGCTCCCCGGGGATATGAACAGATGCCTCATCAAGTTCAGAGTTAAGGAAGAAATACTACGGCAAGCCAGGCTCAGGAGACACATTCTGTACAGAGGGGCAGAGGTAAAACTGTACCAGGATCTTTCTCCTATCACCCTGCAAAAACTGAGGGCTCTCAGACCCCTCTTGAACACCTTGAGGGAAAGGAACATACCATATAGGTGGAAGTTCCCCTTTTGTTTCCTCCAAGCAGACTCCGCAGGCAGGGTGGCCCACCTAAGACACCCGGAAGACATCCGGTCCTTATGCAACAACCTAAACATTCAACCCGTCAAAATCCCAGGTTGGAACAGCAGCAGCTTCAACCATCTCCAGCCCCAACGACAAGAGGAGCTGATGGATGTACACCAATGAGAATCCCTCCCCTCATCCAGAAGGTCTCGATCCCCCCCCGCACTCATCTCCACCACCAGCGAATCGCCGTTCACCTGGGGGGGGAGTGTTCCTGCCTCACCCGAACACAGGAAACCGAGAAAGGACTGATCCTGATCAACGTCCTTAATCGAAGTAATCCTCTTTCTTTGTTGTGTGTATCGCAGGATGGGACCCCACTGTTCTTCTCAACAGTGAGTAGGGATGCTGCTTACTTCCCGTGATATGTACTTTACTCCTTTCCCATGACCCCACTTCTCCCTGGCCTTTAACTCTCGGTTGTTAAGCAAACCCTGGCCGGGCTCACCTTGACCACTCGTGTAATCACACAGGTCATGTATACCCTGTGGCAGGGCGAAGTATGTCCCCAAAAACGGTCTTATCAGTACCCGACCAAACCCGGCCCATGCGTTGGTCCCCCTGCCCCAAAGGCCACTTGTCATCCATGAGATTGCAATAGTTAACTTCTTGCAGCTTTAGAGCCACTTTTCACCCAGGCGCATGCCTTTTGTGATCCCTTTTGAAGCGACCATTGCATTCCCACTTTCGAGGTCTGATCCAGGCCTGTCAAACATGCAACTGGGGCGCATTTCCCACTCCACCTCACCGAAACGTGATACCAGGACTGGCCCAGGCCTCTTGACTATGACTGTCTTGAAACGAGCGCCAGACTGACACTGCTTGATCAAGGGGTACTACATTTCTCCACTTCATCCCTGACCACCCGATCCACACCTGAGCACTGAGGCGCATAGAATTCCCACACCTAATCTAGCCTACTGCCTGCGCCCCGCTCATCCAGTGTCAGTCTGATAGCTAGGGTCCCATCCTGAGCTATGTTCCCTCAGGGGTTTATTATCACTATGGTTATTGTTGATGTGGTTTATATTGTTATGTCTTCCTTTCTCAGGTTTCGGTACTCTGATGCCGTTCAACATACCGCTGGTCTCACTAATGTTCCGGGTAGTATGGGTTAGGCCCTTTCACTTCAGACCAAGGGTCAATTTTGTTTTTCTCCTCTGCGTGCAGCCCCACTACATCAGTTAATTCACTCTCACTGCTTATCGACGATCCCTAGCCTTCAACAGCACCATGTCACAAGCTACACATGCCCCCCCCCTATAGTGCCCCCTACTAAGGAGACACTGCGAAAATCATATTACCCCCTCCTGCGTCTAGCCTGTTTTCCTTAAGACAATCACAAGTCCTCGCATAGCATCCATCTGTCCAAAAAATAATACACCCACGGATGGTTAAAAGGACGCTTATCCCCACACGACCGCAGCCGCCCATGCCCTTATGCAGTCATCACAAGGAAGCCCATACATCCTCCTATCAGCCCTATCTGCAACATGCTTGCTACTGACACCAGCATCTTATGAGGGGGATGGGGGAGTGCCCTAAGAGCAATTAACTTGCACTCTTAAAACCATCACCTTGATACTCCGGGACTGGCACACCTCCTCTTTGGCCCTACCACCTCCCACAACTGCACAGAGAGTTCTGTGCAGAACAAACCCGGCACCTTGGTCACTCTGAGTTAGGATAGCTGGTCTATCCTACCTGCCGGGCATTCCCCTACCTTCCACTCTTTTCCAATACACCAACCCATAACCCTCCCACCCCCTCCACGACCCCCTCAAACCCTCCCATCCCCACCTGGGGCATATTCTACCCCCCATCAACGGAACCTTCCCCTTACCTTCCTTCCCCTGGGTAGCCCCGTCCCATAGCCAAAACCAACGCGAGAAAAATGCCCACCCTCTCCTCACTCAAAGTATTCTCGCTCAACACCAGAGGGCTAAACACCCCAGAGAAGGTACTTCGGAAACTCTCAAAACAACACACACATAGCTTTATTACAGGAAACGCATTTCAAAGGTCCCAATATACCCAAACTAACAAATCCGGCATTCCTGGACATATACCATGCCTCTTCTCCTTCATCCAAGACCAAAGGTGTGGCAATCTTGATCTCGAAAAATCTCCCCTTTAAACTTAACTACTTCAATACTATGCACTTAGAACACTTTACCCTCTATCTTGCCTGATGAGGGATCATGAATGATCCGAACACGCGCATTTCCTGTTTGGTGACCCGGAAGTGACGTGGTGCTGAGCGTGTGGACGGTCTGTGATCGGCTTTGTGTCCCGGCTTGCGCTGGAAGCCAACAGCGTGACGGGCATCGGCTTCCTCTCCACGCCTGCCTGCACACCACCTGGTGATCCACGGATGATCCTTTCTCTTTTTATCCGATCTTTTATCCAATTTTTTATGTAAGTGTAAATTTACTTATACCCTTTATCATTAAATAAGGTATTGCACTTAGAGGCGCTGCTCTCTTGTTTATGTCTTGGTCTACAGAGTTTTCCTGCTCCGTTTAGCCTGCTGCCTTGAATTGCACACCTCCTCCGGACTTTGCCCATGGACTTCCTTTGGACTTTCTTTCCCTCTGCCCATGTCTACCCTCTACATGCCACAGTGGTATGAGAGCTATTTTAACATGTTTTGGTTAGAGTGACATGTGAGCGCAGTGTTATTTGTTGTTATGCATTATAGAACACTTTACTACCAGACCAATTTTCAGTTTTCAGTGCTGTTGCGCTTTGAATGACAATTGCGCGGTCGTGCGACGCTGTACCCAAACAGATTTTTTATCATTTTGTTCCCACAAATAGAGCTTTCTTTTGGTGGTATTTGATCACCCCTGCGGTTTTTATTTTTTGCGCTACAAATAAAAAAAAAAAAAAAAAACGAAAATTTTGAAAAAAAAAAATATTCTCTATTTTTGTCACAAAACTTTGTAAATAAGTACATTTTCTCCATCACTGGTGGCCACTGATGAGGCTACACTGACGGGCACTGATGTGGCAGTACTGATTGGCACTGATGATGCAGCACTGATGAGGTGGCACTGATGATGAGGCACTTATATGCAGCGATGATGAGCACTGTTAGGCGGCACTGATAAGCAGCACTGACGGGTACTGAGAGGTGGCACTGATATACAGCACTGATGGGCACTGATATGCAGCACTGACGGACACTGCTAAGCGGCACTGATGGGCACTCATAGACAGCACTGATTGGCACTCATAGGTGGCACTGGGCACTGATAGGTGGCACTGATGGGCACTGATAGGTGGGCACTGGTAGGTGGCAATGGTGGGCACTGATATGTGGCACTGGTATGCATTGATAGGGGCACTGGTGGGCACTGATAGGGGCACTGGTGGGCACTGGTGGGCATATACACTGATAGGGGCTCATTCCCTGGTGGTCTAGGGTGGCACCTGAAGGTGCCATCAACACTGGGCACTATGTCACTTACCTGGTGGCCTGGGGGGGTCTCCCTGGTGGTCCAGATCGGCTCCCTGGTGGTCCCGGGTCGGCTCCCTGGTGGTCCTGGGTGAGCACATCCCTGGTGGTCCCTGGGCAGGCTCCCTGGTGGTCTAGGGTGGCGATCCGAGGGAGGGCTGTGCTGATAAATCAACAGCACAAACCCTCCCTGTCAGGGATGCAGCCGATCGGCTCTCCTCTACTCAGGTCTGCAGACATGAGTACAGGAAAGCCGATAAACGGCTTTCCTGTGTTACACTGTGACCAGCCGTGATTGGTCACGGCTGGTCACATGGTAAAGTGCTTCGGATCGAAGCACTTTACCGAGATCGGTATTGCGGGGGGTCAGACCGTGATGCGCGCCCCCCCGGGCATGCGGCGGCTTGTTATCCTGAGCACGTCATATGACGTCCAGTCAGGATAACTAAGCCACTTCCTGGCCGTCATTTTGCATACGGCGGTCAGGAAGTGGTTAAGGACCAATTAATAGACCCGGAAGGCAGATACATTTTCATGAAAGGCATAGTCTGCAACAAACTAATGACATCCGCCAGTATATATTGCTCCAACAGCTCTCAAGTCTCATTCATCAGACCTGTAATAGACCTTCTAATCCCTTTTCACGAGGGGATGGTAATATTAGGAGGTGACTTGAACATACCCTTGAGCCCAAACCTAGATTCCTCTACCAGTTCCACCTCAATCCCCTTCCGAGCTCTGAAACAAATTAAGGCCAAAGTGAACTCTTTACTCCTGCATGACTCATGGAGGATGCTAAACCCTTACACTAAAGATTTCACATATTTCTCTCCCCCATGACAAATACTCCCGCATAGATTATCTGTTTCTCTCCCAACCAGACCTGGACTAAGAAACCAAAACAAAAATTTGGAGATTCAACCCTTCCCTCCTCAATGACCCGATATATTACAGCAGACTGAAACGCTCCTTGCAAGAGTTCTTCCATATTAACGCCCAGACCGAGACCTCCTTTTTAACCCAATGGCTTGCACATAAATGCGTGATATGGGGGGAATGTCTCGCGATCTCCTCCCAAATCAAACGTCAGAAACAAGCCACTATTAAGACCCTCGCCTCTAAAATATGTCAGCTGGAACTAACACAAAAAAGCAAAGAGGCCCAAACCTACGATGCATTGCTTTCGGCCAGACATGATCTCCTTGAAGAATTAGGCAAGCAGACTAAAAGCAGATTATTAACGATGAAACTATTTTATGAACAAGCCAATAAAAGTGGGAAGCTGCTGGCCAGATTGCTCCAAAATAGAAAAGCTCAAGCGATGATCTCCCACATTCGCGACAAAAAGGTCAAAACTACCTTAACACTGAAGAGATAGCCCAACAATTTGTCAAATACTACACAGAGCTTTATAATATAGCCTCTCCCGCCCCCTCTGACCCCACATCCCAGACACGATCCCAGATGATAGAGAATTACCTAGCATCACATTGACTGCCAATCATACCCCCAGACGCGGCCCTCTCTCTAGAGAAACCCATATCACACGAGGAATTAAACAACGGCTTAAAAAGTATGAAGTCAGTCAAAAGCCCAGGGCCAGATGGCCTGACCACCCAATATTACAAAAGTTTCTCTGATATACTTGCACCACATTTCTTAGCCACATTTAACACGCTTCCTCAGCATCGCACACCACCAACGCAATTACTAGAAGTGAATATTGCGATAATCCACAAAAAAGGGAAAGAGGCAACAGCAACACAAGTTCAAAACTACTGCCCAATTTCACTTCTAAATGTGGATTTGAAAATCTATGCCAAGATCCTGGCTTCCCATCTGCTACTACTCATCCCCAATTTGATCTCTCAGGACCAGGTGGGTTTTTTCCCAGGCAGAGAGGCCCGGGACAACACCACGAAGGCCGTAAATATCCACCACTAGCTAACCAACTCGACAACAGAGGGCTTCTATCTATCTACGGATGCGGAGAAGGCGTTCGACAGGGTGGCCGGGGACTACATGAGCACAACCCTGTCATCCCTGGGCCTGGGTCCCTTCATGACAGCTTGCATATTAAGCTTATATTACAACCCAAGCGCCAGAGTCAAAATCAACAGCCGCCTGTCGGACACCTTCCCCATCCACAACGGGATGTGGCAGGGTTGCCTGCTTTCCCCCATTGTCTTCATATTAACCCTGGAGCCCCTCCTACGATGCATTTGATCAAACCCCAATATTCCTGGAATCACAATAGCTAATAGAGAGTATAAAATCGCAGCGCTCGCTGACTATATTCTCTTTCTCTCAAACCCCAGGATCTTTTTACCAAACCTACTGCAACAATTCAGGCACTTTGGTTTAATCTCAAATTTCAAGATTAACCTACACAAACCCACTTCTCTAAATATTACTCTCCCCCGAGCACTAGCTTAACATTGCCAAGATGCTTTCCCATTCACCTGACAAGCCGATGCGATTAAGTACCTAGGCATCCAACTACCAACGGCCAAGCTTCAATACCTCTACGCTTTGAACTTCAAGCCCCTGCTCCAAAACTTTAAAACTGACTTAGCAGAATGGGGAAAATCCACCCTATCATGGTTCGGCAGGGCTTCCCTGATAAAGATGACAATCTGCCCGCGCTTCTTATACCTTGCACAAGCCATCCCCATCTCCTTGTCCAAAACCTGTTTTCATATCCATACGTTCACTCCTCCGTTCGTTCATCTGGAAGGGTAATACACCTAGGCTTAGCCTGGCGAGGCTCTCCTACCCAAAACACTGTGGCGGCATTGGTCTACCCGATCTTGAGCAATACCACAAAGCCGCTCTCCTGACAAGAATCATAGACTGGTACATACATGGGGGCCACAAGGACTAGGTCAACCTAGAACAAACCTGGGCACGATGAGCCCTCCAGGATTGATCCTGGCTCCATACTACTAAATTACCCCCCAAGCTCGATTCACACCCCCTCATCTGACCCACGCTACAATGCCTCGGTAAATTGGCCAAGACAACTCCCTTAGCCTCAATACCAGGCCCCTTGACCCCGTTTAGGAATAACCCCAAATTCCTTCCATGTTTGGTTAAAAGCTTTCTCGGAAACAAGGACTGCGACTCTCACCCAAAGGCCTTCCAATTTTTCTCACAAGGGAAGTTCTGCACCAAAACAGACATGACAGACCATGAACCTAGCCTTTCACTACCCCTGTGGTCATATCTGCAAGCCAGACACTTCCTTAACCCCAAAATAACAAACAAATTCAAACGCAATCTTACCCTGTTTGAAAAGCTCTGTATCTCCTCCCCAACCCAAAAACACCTTATCTCAGCCATGCATTCCTACCTAATATCCGCTGGACCTGACCCACTGCCTCAACTCACTAAACTCTGGAACAAAGCTCCGGAAGATCCTCTCACTGAATCAGACTGGGAAAACATTTGCACCACCGCCCACAAAGGGACGCTGAACATTTCTACCCAAGAACATAACTACAAAGTCTTAACACACTGGTACAGGACTCCGCCCCACCTCAACAAGAATTACCCACAGTCGCCTAACACATGCTGAAGATGTAACTCCTTTCCGGGAATGATGCTACACATTTGGTGGGAGTGCCCTCAAATTAAGCCATTCTGGTCCCTAGTCCACAAAATAACACAAGTCACCACTTACCCTATCGGATTCTCCTTTCAACAATATCTTCTTCAGCATTCAAAGGCGATGAAACACTCATTTATAAAATCCCTTGCAATGCACATGATCAACACGGCCAGAATGTGTATTTCAACGCTATGGAGACAAACACGTTCTCAAGAATGGTTCACCCAGATTAATATGGTTATTGAAATGGAGGAATTGATCACTATCTGTCTTGACAACTTAGATAAATTCACAAAGACCTGGCTATGCTGGATCCACTTTAGGTCAACCGATGATTACCACTCAATCTATTCCTGAACACACCGACACACTCCTAACTCTCCCGAAACAGCTGGTCAATAGATAAATCACTTTGGAGAATGATAAGCCTCCGAACCTACCCATAGGACACCCTCCTTCCCCCTTCCATTGGTATAATTAGACCCACTTGGTAAGAACTCTTGCACAAACAGAGGTATCGCAACTTTATGTGTAAGACCGGCACAACTAGTACACGTAACGTTCCCTAAAATATTTACTCACAAAGTAGCGGAAACTTACGACTTCTTCTATAACAACTTTCCTCTTAGGCTATCCCATTCACCACTGAACACAATAAAACACCTGATCCCTGGTCTTACCGAATTAAACTCCCGTGAGGGTGGT
>BLSH010144807.1:0-13385 GCA_018402905.1 Glandirana rugosa | reverse complement strand
AGAGGTCTACTTTAAAAATAAAAAATAGTTTAATAAAAATAACCAGCGTTTGCCCAGCTGAGATGAATGCCGGCAGTTTTTTTCATTCTGTAATTTCTTTTCATAGTCATTTCCATCTAGTGGCCATAATGCGGTATTGCGGTATTTATCCTGATTGAAGTATTTCAAGAAAAATGCTCCATCGTGGTCACTAGATGGCGCTGCAATCAAGGGGAATTTTAATTAACCACTTGCTTACTGGGCACTTAAACCTCCTTCCTGCCCGAACCAATTTTCAGTTTTCAGCGCTGTCACTCTTTGAATGACAATTGCACGGTCGTGCGGTCGTTGTACCCAAACAAAATTGGCGTCCTTTTTTTCCCACAAATAGAGCTTTCTTTTGGTGGTATTTTATCATAAACGAATAAATAGCGACGATTTTAAAAAAAGACTATTTTTTTTTACTTTTTGCTATAATAAATATCCAAAAATAAAAAATAAAATTATTCATCAATTTAGGCCGACATGTAAATCTTCTACATATTTTTGGTAAAAAAAATCGCAATGGGCGTATATTGATTGGGTTGCGCAAAAGTTATAGTGCCTACAAACTATGGGAATTGTTAAGCCGTCTTAATATACACGACTGAAGTCGCTCCGACTTCAAGATGACTTCTGAAAAGGTTCCTGTACTACTTCTAGGCGACTTCTACCTGACTTGTGCCCATAGAAGTCGCCTTCAAGTCGGATCCCCCAGCTACATGGAAGCGACTTTACAGTTACATTTTTAGGCAGCCCCCTCCCTCCCTTCTCTGATTGGTCAAGGCAAAGTCGCCTAGCAAAAGTCGTGTTGTAAAGTCGCCTAGTAAAGTTGCGCCAAAGTCTGGTCGCCCCCTATGTGATTTCAGGCTAACCTGCTTGCTTTCTCTGTAATCTGTATTTTTCGTATCAATTACGTCATCGACGCATGCACATTCAGTCCTATTTTTCCGGCAAGCTTATCGCATCGGCAAAATGTTGTGTATATGTTGGGGCTGCGTCATTTGCCCCGAGATCCTGCGACACTCCTTCCCCATTCAGATGCTGAGCCTTGCTACGTCACAGAGATTGAGCGGACAAAGAGACGAAGGACGGAGCCGAATACAGATGCGCATGCGCGGGATTATGGCAATAAAGACATAGCGAGGGCGGAAATATTTTACCGTTGGGACACGGAAGACAGGACTTATAATGGCGGCGGCAGCATGCTAGCTGGAGCATTCAGAAAACGCTTATTTGGCCAAGTAAGAAGGTTTTATTTTGCATAATGTATGGGGTGCAATGATTGTAAAGAGCAACAGGAAGCTGTGTATTGCAGATTTGGAGATCGATTTTCTGGGTTTTATTACCGCTTTAATGAGAGACACAAGAAGTCATAATTTGCATAGGAGCCCCCAGTGAGGGAAAAGACACCTCCAGCTATTTACTGACTACAATGGGTCAAAAATGTATAAAAACAAAGCAGTTAATATATAAAATAATGTCAGAAATTTCATAACTTAACCACTTCAGCCCCGGAAGGATTTCCCAGGTTAGGACCAGAGCACTTTTTGCGATTTGGCACTGCGTTGCTTTAACTGACATTTGCGCTGCCGTGCAACGTTGTACCCAAACTAAATTTGCATCCTTTTTTTCCCCACAAACAGAGCTTTCTTTTGTGGTATTTGATCCCCTCTGTGTCATTTCTGATCGCCGCTATAAACAAAAGAAGAGCGACAATTTTGCAAAAAAAACCCAAATTTCTTACTTTTTGCTAAAATACAAATCTAAAAAAAAATATATAAAAAAACATTTTTTTCCATCAGTTTTGGCCGATTTATATTCTTCCTCATATTTGTGATAAAAAAAATCGCAATCAGCGTTTATTGATTGGTTTGTGCAAAAGTTGCAGCGGTTATGGATGATGAGAATTAATTTCTGGGGTTTTTATTTTTTACTAGTAATGGCGGCGATCTGCGATTTTTAGCGGTACTGCGATATTGCGGCGGACATGTTGGACCATTTTAACACTTTTTTGGGACCATTGGCATTTATACAGCGATCAGTGCTATAAAAATGCACTGATTACTGTTTAAATGCCATTGGCAGTGAAGGGGTTAACCTGCAGGGGGCGCTCTAAGCGTTAACTGTGTTCCCTGGGCGTGTTCTAACTGTGTGTGGGCTGGTCTGGCTGGGGAAAGGGGATGATCACGGCTTCCATATAGAGGAAGCCTGTGATCACTGCCCTTCCCCCTCTATGAGAACCGAGATCCGTGTTTACTTACACGGGGGGGGGGGGCATCGCACGCGCGCTCACAGCACTAGTTATCGCAGCCACCCTCATATGATGGCGGTTTGCGATAGTGAGCTACTTTCGCCGTCAGGCTGCGGTTGTCAAGTGGTTAAAGAGAAATATTAAAATATACAAATTATAGCCACATAAATTTAAGGGAACACTTTGACATCAAACTGCCTTCACTGACCTAAAAATTAAGGTTAGGTTAGGTGCGGCCTTAATCTCCTCGCACTGTAAATCCACATTCAAATGGAAAGAAAAAAAATTTTCTCTTACGTTCATTGACAGACGCAGCCTCTTATTATTGACATGTGGGGTTTATGAACCTTTTACTAGGAGTAGACTAGGCAGAACGAAGTTCAGATAAAAGCAAAGCTGGCCCCTCCCAGGGGGCCATCCTCACTCATGTATAACCCCTCCACCCTGCAAAGCACACCAGTTTTTTCTGCCTAGTGCAAGGAGTTAGACCTGGTTCCCTGCTGGGATCTGCGGTTCCCCAATTTCTTTTTGTTTTTGCTCAAGCTATCTGATGAAAATTGCAATCAAGTAGCCAGCTGGGTGACACGCTGCATAACCTAGATCCAGGAAGTCTCCCCTGCGCGGCCGACCGATGCGAGCCGAACCTTAGCTGTACACGGGGTCCGCCGCATCGTGCCCCGTTCCGTGCGGGGGGGCGGCGGGTTAAACATCCCACCCGTGCACTGAGAGACCGGGCCGCAGCTCGCATCCAGGAGTCTCATGGTCTACAGCTCAGGTCTGTCACGGGTGGCTACCCGCTACACCCGTCTGGAAGGGTGAGTTGCTTCCCCCCTTCCGGGATGCGGAGGGGGGCAGGTGGGTGTCCCATCCCTGGTGGTGTATAGGTGGCTTCGGGATCCCTTCTCCCTTCCCAACCCCCCCGCTACCTACTGCCGTGTTTTTCGGGCCATGCGGCGGCAGCTGCCATTTTCCCGGAGTTCAGCCGCCATTTTGCCATAGTCGCGCTGACCGGCCGCAATTTTGTGGTAGCTGCTGCCATTTTGCGGCTACTTTGGCCTCTAGTGGCCGCTCGGCAGCCATTTTTGGTTGGTCCCCTGACTGGTAAAAACGTGTGCTTCTGGCGCCGTTTTTCTCTTCCTGGTTGGCGCATTCTGGCATGTGGGTCTGCTCCAGCTTCAGCAGTGGCAGCAGCAGGAGTGGCAGAGATCGAGCACAGTAAGTATAGCTGGCTTCTCCCTGGGGTGCTGGTGGCGGGCGCGGTGCGGGTCCTTCTGAGTATTCCCTGGTCGCCCTGTGGTGGCTCTGTGTGGGATGTTTCTTGTGGGGACATTAGGCCTGTAGGCCTCCTAGATGTCCTAGGTGTCCCGGGGGTGGCGCTGAACCGGGAGTTTCCCCTGCAGAGGTGTCCGCTGAAGCTCCGGCTGCCTGTGGTCCCCCTAGATAAATTGACTTCCATATTGGAAGAAATTTTTGCCCGGGTGGAACCGATCCGTGGTAAGGGGGTAGCAAAGAAGCGTCCACCCCCATCCATCTTCAGGGGAGGAATCAGAGCCGGAAGGGGGCTCTATGGTAACAGGGACCCCCGTGGAACTGTCGGGTGGGGAGCTGAAGCCCTCAGACGGTGAGGAGGAACAGGGGGCCACAATAGCACGCGAAAAGGCGTTGGTGGGCTCCCTGGTTACGGCCGTCCGTGAAACACTGCGGCTGGGTCGTCACAGGAGGCGGTTTACGCCTTTGGGTCCCATAAGCCAGCCCGGGCTGCTAAGGTGTTCCCTTATGTCCAATATGTTGACCAGTTTGTCTATAAGGAATGGCAGCATCCTCAGAATTCCTTCGCCTTGCCAAAACGCTTTTCTGTGCGCTATCCCTTTGAGTATAGTCTGTTACAGAAATGGGTATCCCCCGCGTTGGACCTGCCGGTGGCCCGCCTGAACAAGGCTACCACCATTCCCATGGAGGGTCAACATCTTTTAAAAATCCGGCCAATAGGCGGACGGAGGCGGTGTCCAAGGCATTGTTCTTGGTGGTGGGGGCAGCCATTCGGCCGGCTCTGGTGGTGCAGTCACTCACGGAGTGGGCGACAGTGGTGCACAGGGATCTGGGGGGCCTTGAGGTTTCCCCAGAGTCGGTGCAGCTGGCGGACCAGCTTGTGCAGAGTCTTCGATACCTTTGTGATGCAGCCCTGGACATAGTCCCAATGCTGTCAAAAATGTCTGTCTTTGCGGTCATTATTAGGCGGCTGCTGTGGCTGCGGTGCTGGTCGGGTGACCATGCATCTTAAAAAGGCCTCACGAACCTGCCTTTTCAGGGCGGCCGTCTTTTTGGGCTCCCCTGGATGAAATCATTAAGTATTTCACGGGGGGAAGAGTACTTTCCTCCCGGAACCCAAGCGGCGGGAACATCGCTGAAAACAGGGCCCTGCGTTCCCTCACCAGAAATTTTTTTTTCGTGCCCCCAGTGCAGCGGGCAAGGGCCCCCAGCCCAGCAAGGCTGCCGCAGGGACCCATAAGTGGTCCTGGCAGAGCAAGTCTGAAAATGGCGGAGGACAAGCCCTCCTCCGCATGATGAATTGCCCCCGCCCGACGCTCAGGTGGGGGGTCGGCTTCTGGGGTTCGCAGACCGGCGGACCGCCCTCATCTTGGATCTTTGGGTGCAAGAGGTGGTGTCATCCGGGTACAAAATAGAGTTCCGTACCCTGCCCCCGGACAGGTTCTTCCCCTCAAATCTGAGACTCCCTCCGGGGCATCGGCAAGCTCTGTTAGGGGCTGTTCAGATTCTGTCCGATCAGGGGGTGATTGTGCCGGTCCCTTCTGTGGAACGTTTCCGCGGGTTCTACTCAAACCTCTTTGTGGTGCCAAAGAAGGATGGCGTCAGACCAGTTCTGGACCTGAAAGCGTTCAATTACTTCGCGAGGGCGCGAAAATTCAGAATAGAATTGGTCCGTTCGGTCGTGGTCGCGCTGCACAAGGGGGACTTCCTGGCTTCTCTGGACATCAGGGACGCGTATCTTCACTTTCCCATTTGTGTCCGGCATCAGTGCTTCCTGCATTTTGCGGTAGGGGATCTCCACTACCAATTCGCGGCCCTCCCCTTCGGCCTAGCCTCTGCTCCGCGGGTTTTCACCAAGCTGTTGGCTCCGGAGCTGGCTCTACTGAGGAAGAGAGGCATTGTTGTGGTGGCATACCTAGACGATCTACTCCTGTGAGCGGAGTTGGCTCCTGCTCTGGAGGACAATGTTGCTATCACTCTGGCCTCCCTGCGGGACTTCGGCTGGTTGATCAACCTGCAGAAGTTGACGCTGATCCCGTCTTGCCGCCTAGAATATCTGGGCCTGATATTGGACACAGAGCAGTCGAAGGTATTCTTACCTCCGGCCAAGTTGCTGACGTTGCAAGCAGCGGTGCGAACTCTGCTGCCTCGACGGTGGTCCTCCTTACGGTTTTGCATGCGGGTGTTGGGGTTCATGGTGTTGGGCTTTGAGGCGATTCCGTACGCCCAGAGTCACACCCGGCTCCTGCAGCGGGCAATTCTGCTGCAGTGGGACAAGTCTCCCTTGTTTCTGGATTGGGTGATCAGGTTAGATCGTCAGACCAGGGGGTCGCTGGCCTGGTGGCTTCAGGCCCCGGCGCTGACTTTGGGGAAGTCGTTTCTTCCCCTGGAATGGTCGATTGTCACGACAGATGCCAGCCTATCGGGCAGTTGTCTACCCAGGGCCGATGGTCGGTGGAGGAATCTCACCTCCCGATCAATGTGTTGGAACTACGGGCGATCATGCTCTGTCTCTCACACTGGTCGGGGAGGTTGTGCGGTTGCCTGCTTCGGGTTCAGTCGTACAACGCCACGGTAGTGGCGTATGAGAACCACCAAGGCGGAACGAAGAGCTTGGCAGCAGCTTCGGAAGCGGCCCACATTCTGAGGTGGCCAGAACTTCACGTGCCAGCAATCTCTGCCATTTACATTACGGGCGTAGAAAACTGGCAGGCGGACTTCCTCAGTCGCCAGACACTGGATCAGGGAGAATGGTCCCTGCACCCAGAAGTGTTTCGCCAGATTTGGTGGGGCACGCCAGATGTGGACCTACTAGCATCCCGGTTTAACGGCAAGGTGCAGACCTTTGTGTGCAGGACAAGGGATCCGTTGGCTGTCGCCGCAGATGCCCTTGTGGCCCCATGGTCTTGGTACCGGCTTCTCTATGCCTTTCCTCCTCTCAAGCTTCTGCCGCGCAGGATAGAAGTGGAGGAAATCCCGACAATCCTAGTGGCTCCGGATTGGCCTCGGCATCCTTGGTACGCCGACATAGTGCGGATGGTAACAGATGTTCCCTGGCGGCTCCCGCTTCGCGAAGATCTGCTGTCACAGGGACCCATCCTGCACCCTGCTTTACCCTCACTGGCTTTGAAAGCCTGGCTATTGAGTCCTAGGTACTGAAGGATAGGGGTGTCTCTGAGTCAGTGATCCCCACCATGCTTAAGGCGCGCAAGTCCACTTCGCGCAAGATCTATCATCGCACCTGGAGGGCTTATATTGCTTGGTGCAAGGCGGGGTTGGAACCCCCGTTCTTTTTCGGTGACTCGGGTGCTGGCCTTTCTTCAACATGGCCTGGATCACAAGTTGGCATTGAGTACACTCAAGGGGCAGATTTCTGCTCTGGGGATTCTGTTTCGGCGTCCGTTAGCGACGCATTCTTTGATTCATACATTTGTACAGAGGGTACGTCATGTGGCCCCTCAGGTGCAGTCGCCCCTAGCGCCGTGGGATCTGAACCTGGTACTCTCGGTACTGCAGAAACCGCCATATGAAAAGATCAGGGACATTTCATTGCAGCTTAAAAATACATACTACAGCGCTAGTGAATAGAACAAATGTGAAATTAAGTGCCAAATAACAAAGTGATGCTAATTATAATATCAAGAATTCTCACTATTGAAAGTCTATTAAATATATGAGTCCACACAAATAATCAATGATAAGTGGATGTGAATAAAATGGTGAATATCCGACAAAAATAGTGATGAATAAAATCCAATCTGGAACTCCAAATACAAGATCTATAAAGTAGCCTGCTTACCAGATGCTGGTAAGAAACCAGCAGAGGATCCGTGGAGGGCGATCTCAGTGTCCCCAGTGGAGGCTCTCCAGTATTCGGAATATCTCTGTAAAGTGCTGGAATAATCTTGGGCTTGCCCTTCAAATTTGATTCACATGCTTTTCTTTTCAAGCTGCAGCACTGTCATTTTTTTGTACAATGCAATGCAATATGGCCCCCTCATTTACTGCTTGTGTGATTGGATCACTGATTTTCCCAAAGTCTGCACTAAGATACAAATCATATTTTGGACATCCCCTTGTGTGCATGGGGCCTAATTCTTGTCCTCTTCTAAAGAGATGCCTTATTTATTTCATTGCAGCTGCTCTCGCAGAAGGTGACCTTTTTAGTGGCCACCACCCCGGCGAGGGGGGTGGTGGGGGCCGGCTATCTCAGGCCAACCTGGGCTCCGCGGCACTGCGGTATCGTCACCTTTAGGGGGGATTCTGACTTTGAGGCGTTCAGTCATAATCCCACAGATGGTAGCTTCGCCCCATTGGCTCCTCAGCCAAGCACATACACCAAATGTCTGAACCTGCGGTTCCTCTCGTACTGAGCAGGATTAATATTGCGACAACACATCATCAGTAGGGTAAAACCTTCTAAAGAGATGCCGTATTTATTTCATTGCAGCTGCTCTCGCAGAAGGTGACCTTTTTAGTGGCCATCACATCCGCTAGGCGGGTGTCTGAATTGGCGGCTTTGTCTTGTAGGTCTCCCTACTTGGTCCTACATAAAGATAAGGCGGTGCTGCGCCCTTCTCCTTCTTTTCTACCAAAGGTGGTTTCCTCTTTTTACATTAATGAGGTCCTCCTTTCTTTGTGACCGCACCCATCACATCCTAAGGAGATTGCTCTGCATTCCTTGGACGTAGTGAGGGCCCTGCGAGTGTATTTGGCAGCTACGGCTCCTTTTCGTAGGTCGGGTGCGCTTTTTGTGAGACGGAAGGTTTGGCGGCCTCATCGGCTACTGTATCCCGTTGGATCATACAGACTGTGACCCATGCGTATGCTGTTCGGGGGCAAGAACCCCCTTTTCCGGTCACGGCTCATTCCACCAGGGCGATTAGTACTTCCTGGGCTTTCCGACATCAAGCGTCGGTGTCTCAGGTGTGCAAGGCGGCCACTTGGACCTCTGTGCACACTTTTTTTAAGTTTTACAAAGTTGATGTGTCAGCATCTGGGGATGCTGCTTTTGGCCGCAAAGTTTTGCAGGCGGCGGTGTAGGTGCGGCTGGTGCCTCCTGGAAATTTCTGTTGGGTACAGTTGTTATTGTTTACCCACCCCTCTTTGTTTGACACTGCTTTGGGACATCCCCACTTGTCATGAATAAGAGGCTGCATCTGTCAATGAACGAAAGAGAAAATAGGATTTTTTTGACTTACCATAAAATCCTTTTCTCTGAGTTCATTGACAGATGCAGCACCCACCCCTCTGTGTGTTGAGTTTGTACTGCATGTTACGAATTGGTGTGCTTTGCAGGGTGGAGGGGTTATACACTGAGTGAGGACGGCCCCCTGGGAGGGGCCAGCTTTGCTTTTATCTGAACTTCGTTCTGCCTAGTCTACTCCTAGTAAAAGGTGCATAACCCCACATGTCAATAATAAGAGGCTGCGTCTGTCAATGAACTCAGAGAAAAGGATTTTACGGTAAGTCAAAAAATCCTATTTTTATAAAAATGAAAAAAACTAAAAACTTCTATGAGTAAACAGTGGTGTGCACGGTTCCGCTGTGTGCAAAATTCATACATCCCAAGTATAACTGATAAAGAAGGATAAACATACAAATATTAACACCCATATATAAAAATAATAAAAATACATTCCATCATAAAAGGGATTAACCATTAGCTAAACAAAATGTTAAAATGTAAATATACATGTCATTAATGCAAAACCCTTATGATGGTGAATAAACAGTCCCATTATTCTGATTTCAGGAAATACTGTATACTGTACTGCAGGGATAGGCAACCTGCGGCCCTCCAGCTGTTGTGGAACTACATTTCCCATGAGGCATTGCAAGGCTGGCAGTTACAATTACTCCCAGAAGCATGATGGGACTTGTAGTTCTGCAACAGCTGGAGGGCCGCAGGTTGCCTACCCCTGCTGTATTGTCTAAGGAGGAGCAAGACATACAAAATACACACAAATTACAACTATAAGTGATAAGATGACATCAAAGTTAGCAACCTTACCAATGGCTCCTATGTGGATTATATAAGAGCCTCAGTGGCACTATAACAGTAGATATCCCAAGTCAGCTATTATTAATAAATGCGTTAATATCCCACTCCACATTAAATCCCCATGGTCAATAACATTTAATGTCAAAAATCCACTGTGTTTCACTCCTTGAAATACTCCTTCTTAGGTTACTACCACTCCAGTGGGGGTGTAGGCTCGTGCAATTAGTTTCGTTCCGAATTCGTTTTTTAACAAATTTTTCTAAATTCAGCAATTCCGACGAATCTGAATGTCGGTTTTTTCCGAATTTTCGCTTTTTCCGATTTCGAAAATTTGGTAATCCGAAAACCGGCAAATCCGAAAATCCAAATTGCAGAAATTCGGCAATCGGAAAAGCCAAAAATCCAAAATTTGAAAATTCAGAAATTCGAAAATAAGAAAGAACATTAGACATAATAACTAACTAATGAATAACTAGTCAATTTTAGGTATGTCCTTGAAAATATGGCTGTTTGTGATAAATTACGCATTTAACTACCTCAATACCGGACACTTTCATCCCCTTCCTTCCCAAACCAATTTTCAGCTTTCAATAAATATTAAAAGGGCTAACCAAAGACCAGGATGGCTTAATGCCGACGTAAGGGCACACATAAAAGCAAAGGAGAAGGCCTTCAAAAAATACAAGACTGAGGGGACCATATCAGATTTTCATATCTATAAAACACGCAATAAGGAATGCAAAGGGGCAATCAGAGAAGCTAAGATAGAACATGAAAGACACATAGCTGAGGAAAGTAAAAGGAATCCCAAGAAATTCTTTAAGTACATTAACAGTAAGAGAGGGAAGTCAGATCATGGTGGCCCCATAAAGAATGATGGAGGTAATCTGGTTACAAAAGATGGAGAAATGGCAAAGGTGTTAAACTCATTTTTTTCCTCAGTATTCACAAAGGAAACCGGGGGCTCAATTATTCAGAACTACAATGCTGGTTCTCACGGCACATCACAGGAAACACCCTCATGGCTGACTGTGGATAAAATCAGAAATAGGCTTGAAAAACTGAACATTAATAAGTCACCGGGACCAGATGGCTTACACCCGAGGGTCCTTAAGGAACTTAGCCAAGTTGTTTCCAGACCCTTGTACCTAATCTTTGAGAGCAGTTTTCTGACTGGTATGATACCAGATGATTGGAAGAAAGCCAATGTGGTGCCAATATATAAAAAAGGACCAAGATATATCCCTGGGAATTACAGACCAGTTAGCTTAACATCAATAATTGGCAAGCTCTTGGAGGGAATAATAAGGGATTGCATACAAGATTATTGTAATGAGAACGGTATCATTAGTGGTAATCAGCACGGGTTCATGAAGAATTGCTCTTGCCAAACAAATCTATTAACCTTCTATGAGGAGGTGAGCTGCCACCTAGATAAAGGAAGGCCTGTAGATGTGGCGTATCTGGATTTTGCGAAAGCATTTGATACAGTTCCCCATAAACGTTTACTGTACAAACTAAGGTCCCTCAACATGGATCAAGGGGTGTGCACCTGGATTGAAAATTGGCTACAAGGGCGAGTCCAGAGGGTGGTGATAAACGGAGAATACTCAGAATGGTCTGGTGTAGAAAGTGGGGTTCCCAAGGTTCTGTCCTGGGACCAATCCTATTCAATTTGTTCATAAAGGACTTGGAGAACGGGGTGAAGAGCTCAATCTCAATATTTGCAGATGATACCAAGCTAAGCAGAGCAATAAACTCTCCACAGGATGTGGAAACCTTGCAAGAAGATTTGAATAAATTAGTGGGATGGGCAGACAAGTGGCAGATGAGATTTAACGTAGAAAAATGTAAGATAATGCATTTGGGTGCCAAGAACAAAAAAGCAAACTACTCACTAGGGGGAGAGCCTCTGGGGGAATCTAGAATGGAAAAAGACCTAGGGGTCCTGGTGGAGAACAGGCTCAACAGTGGCATGCAATGCCAGGCTGCTGCAAGCAAAGCTAACAAAGTGTTGGCATGCATTAAGAAAGGAATCAACTTCTGAATCAATAATTCTCCCACTATACAAGTCCCTGGTGAGGCCGCACCTGGAGTATGCCGTCCAGTTCTGGGCGCCGGTCCTCAGTAAGGATGTCCTGGTATTGGAAAGGGTTCAGAGAAGAGCCACAAAGCTTATTAAGGGAATGGAGGTCCTAAGTTATGAGGAAAGATTACAAGCACTGAACTTATTCACCCTGGAGAAGAGATGCTTGAGAGGGGATATGATTTCAATGTACAAATACTGTACCGGTGACCCCACAGTAGGTACAAAACTATTCCGGGCAAGGGAGCACACAAAGGCACGCGGCCATTCATTAAAAATGGAAGAAACGCGGTTTAGACCTCAAAAGCGTAGAGGGTTTTTTACAGTGAAAGCAGTGAGGATGTGGAATTCTCTTCCACAAGCAGTGGTCTCTGCTGGGAGTCTAGAAAATTTCAAAAAACTATTAGATGCACACCTAAGGGACCACAACATTGCGGGGTATATTTTAATGCTTATATTAAAAACACACACAAAGGTTGGACTTGATGGACTTGTGTCTTTTTTCAGTCTCGTTTACTATGTAACTATGAAATGCTCTTGCACTTTGAATGACAATTACTCAGTCATACTACATTGTACCCAAATTACATTTTTATAATTTTGTTTACACAAATAGAGCTTTCTTTTGGTGGTATTTAATCACTACTGGGGATTTTATTTTTTGTGATATAAATGAAAAAAGAGAGAAGATTTTGAAAAAAAATATATATTTTCTACTTTCTGTTTTAAAAGAAATGCAATAAAATCAAATTTCGTCATAAATTTAGGCCAGAATGTATTCTGCTCCATGTCTTTGGTAACAAATATCCCGGTAAGTGGATGATAATAGGTTTGTGTGAAAGTTGCAGAGCCTACAAGCTAGGCTACCTATCAGTGAAAATCGATCAATCCTGATGTACTGACAGCCAATCTCATTTCTTGAGGCCCTAAATTGTCAGGACAGCACACATACCCCCCAAATTACCACTTTTTGTAAAGATGACAGTCCAAGGGGCATAGTAAGAGGCATAGTAAGTTTTTTGAAATTACAATTTTTTGCCCACAATAGTTTGGAAAATGAAGATTTTTTTTGCACAAAAAGTTATTTCTCACACATGGCATAGGTAAACTTACAGTTACACCCCAAAATATAGTCTGCTACCCTTCCTGAGTATGGCGATACCACATGTGTGGGACATTTACACAGCCTGGCCACATAGAGAGGTCCAACATGCAGGGAGCACTGTCAGGCGTTCTAGGAGCATACAGTATCTCACAAAAGTAAGTACACCCCTCACATTTCTTCTATCTTTTCATGTGACAACACTGAAGAAATATCACTTTGCTACAATGTAAAGTAGTGAGTGTACAGCTTGCATAACAGTGTAAATTTGTTGTCCCCTCAAAATAACTCAACACACAGCCATTAATGTCTAAACCGCTGGCAACAAAAGTGAGTACACCCCTACATCAGGATTGATCGATTTTCACTGATATGTAGCCTAGCTTGTAGGCTCTGCAACTTCCACACAAACCTATTACTTCAGTGTTGTCACATGAAAAGATAAGGGGGATATGATCTCTACGTATAAATACATTAGGGGGATATAATCTCCATGTATAAATACATAAGGGGGATATGATCTCTATGTATAAATACATAAGGGGGATATGATCTTCATGTATAATTACATAAGGGGGGATATGATCACCATGGATAAATACATAAGGGGGATATGATCACCATGTATAAATACATAAGGGGGGGATATGAT
>BLSH010144802.1:1196675-1230047 GCA_018402905.1 Glandirana rugosa | reverse complement strand
TGAAATCATCTAAAATTTTATCGAGTCCTAGGGGTTCAAGTGACCTAAAATCGTAGTTCGATCCGGATTTAGAAGTTCAGAGTTTGAGAGTCTACCAATACAAGTTTTAGTGTCTGACGCGAACATCCTGAGAACGTCTCGAACCTTACGGACCGCAAAGTTCAACTTCACAACAGAGTCAGTAGTGAAGGGTCCTTCCTTTCGTACCTTTCTTAAGATATATATCGAAGGGTGAGTTTGTATGGGGAGGTGTAAAGGTATACGCCCCTTGTCAACGTCGAACGAAGGGGATCCGGAATCCAAGAGAAGAAGGTCGTCAGTTGTGATCACACCCGAACGATTTTTGAAATGTCCGGGTCCGGGTCCGTGCCACGGACACCCTAAAGTTCGGTACGGACCCGAACGTTACAGTCCGGGTTCGCTCAACACTAGTGTTGACTGCTGGAAGAAGAGAACCTAAGGCCTAGGGGAAGCAAGCTGCAACTGTTCCCCGCATATGGAAATGTGGAGGGGTATGTTTGAGTGGGAAGCTATATATAGAATTCTTTCCATGCTTTCCTTCCTGGGAAGTGATGACTGAGACAACACTTCAACTTGAAACGCCAGGCATTCCAAGCTCTGCAAGAGTCCTACAAGCGCAGTCTGTGATTTTGAACATAACCATCTGAGAGTTTGAGACTTGAAGATTTAGGCCTAGCTTGATGCTAAAATCCAGTGAACTTGGGGATCCTGAGCTATTTTAAAATCTACTAAAGTGACTGGTGATTGTTTCTGAACACCCAGAGAGAAGAGTCATGTCTGAGATGAATGTTTATAGAACGTTACTGTAAGTAATGGACTTACAGCATTATTATGCAGTTTTTTTGCTAGCTGAAGATAAATATTCATGTGTAACTATTGAAGTACAAATAGTGTTACGATTACTCGGGATTTTTTCAGCTCCACTTCTAGCATGTAGCCATAATCACAAGACCTTCTTGTATGTCAACATTGCCAAAGGCATTGAGCATGAGGAGGTATGGAAAGAGCTAAGCTTCTCAGGAAGGCTTTTTAAAATTCCTTTAAGTTATTTATTATTACATTGATAGCAATACTCATCAAAATAATCAAATCAATCAAATTGCTTCTTTATGGAAAGATCACTGCGTGCTCAGAGAAAGGGGATAATCATCCACTGTGTTTACTGCACATTCCATAAATAGTAATTGCAACAGGGCCACACACTGAGCCTCAGTTATTAAAGTGTCTTTTATTAGGCTTGTTTGTATTGTCTTAAAGCAGCCAGCCAAATTGCAACCATTTTCCACCAGGGCAAGTCTTTAAACGGCGGATCGGTGGCCCTATATTACTATCTATTACAGTATATATACTATATACTGGTTGGTATAGAGGTGGGAAGGGGTTATCGGCCCAGGTCCAATCTATGAAAAAAGTATGTAGAATATGAAATAGGCAGTAGGTGTATTCAAAGGGACTTACAGCAGGAGGAGATTTCCAATGTAGTTTATTAAATGTCAATGTTTCGGCAGGGCACAGCCCACCTTTCCCAATCTCAATTTGGCTGTGGCCCACCAAAATGTTGACATTGAATACATTATGTTGGAAAACTCCTCCAGCTGTAAGTTCTTTTGAGTGCACCTACTGCCGGTTTTATATTTAATGGCCCTGGTTAAAAAGCCATCAGGCAGCCACTCTACCTGGTAATTGTTGTGTATTGAGCTACCATTAGATGACGAAGAGGCATTGTACCAAGTATTGCATTAAGGTGTGCACCCTCAAGCTGAGTGGCTTCCTGTTCATTCACAAACTGAAGCATAGTAAACATAATTTACTATGCTTCAGATATGAATTAACACAGTAAATGTGTTCATCATGTTCATTTAGAAAAGGAAGGTGTTGGTAAGTGACATAGTACCTAGCTCCTTACCCCACTTTCTACCACTTTCTGTCCTGAAACATCCCTTGCAGCAGCTGGGAGGAGAGGAGGGAAGCCAGCAGTACTGCGGGGGGGTCAATCTTAGGGAAGCCTGGGCAGTAGGGGAAATCGGCACTGCATGTAGTGATTAGGGCGTGCACAGGCACATCCGGCACACCCCCAAGCACACCTATGACCAAGCTGATCCAAGTGGCTTGGTACCATGGGATCAGAGAGATTGGTCATCACAATGATAACATACAAAAGGAATTATCAACACAACAATATTCTGCTGTCTTCTCAGAGCTTGACAACAAACTTTATGAGAAACTGGACAAATTATAAAGAGGAAGAAATTTGCATAGACTATGAGAACAATAAAGTATATATTTGGAAGAAACCACAGTTCCATTTGGGCAGGTTATGAAAGCCATCTTTTAAAAAATGAGTCAGTATTTCTGACCCAGAAAGTGAACCAGAAAATTACACTTTGGCTATCACAGCCTCTGACTCCTCTCCCGATCCAAGTTGGCCGACTAACACTGATCGCCCCATTAATGGACAAGATTTAAACCAGAAAAAAGAAAAAAGGTATACGTATGCTCAGGTCCCAATAGCATGTAATTGAACTACCAGGCGCTAAAGGATTTAAACCAGGGCGCGCATGGCCTCAACAAGAAGAAAAAGAAAAAAGCAGGAAAAGGAGGAGGGGTGGCAGGAAACATAAAAGAAACAAAGTGGAGATCCCTACCTTCTGCGGGATTGGACCCTGCGCTAAAGACTAATGAGGTAAATCTATCACAAGCGATCACTATCAGACTCTGAATACTCTCTTTTGTCCAGAGGATTGAATTTTTGTCTAACAAAACACTTTGACTTGTTTGGGACTTTGTTAGATGTAAATAAATTTGCAAGAGCATTGACACTAAAAAAGCAATACTTCAATGAACCCACCGATTTGCATGAAGAGGCTTGTGTTGGGCGATTGTAGGCGAGTTAGTCTTTTCCCTCTCCACAATTATTTTCTGAAGTCTGTGCTCTGCATAATCCCACAGACCTGATTGATGAATCAGATCCTCCTCCAGCTGTTCCTAACTCCATACACTCAACAATCTAGTTCAATATGAGATCAGATTTTTTATCCTATTGAGTCTAGAAGAAAGGATCTGGATTTGTTTCAGTCTTGTGGAGAGGGATCTGACACGTCTAGCCCGCAATAAACTGTCTGTGTCTGATAATCTCAGCTGTGCAGAAGGAGAAGCTTTGAAAAGTTAGAATATAGATGGAAACATTTATTTAAAACTTAGAGGAAACCCCTCAACCCCTTTACAGGAACTCTCAGCCCTATTAGATAGAGCTGTGGCAACAGGTATTTTCTCTACTAAAGAAAGAGACATGTTTATACCTGAGTTCCCGATCATATCTATTTTCCATCACCTTCCCAAACTGCACAAGGGATTGGACCCCCTTACTAGCAGACCCTTTCTTGCCATCATTGTATCTCTCAATGAGAGATTCGGTCAATGGGTGGACCAACAATTGCAAAATCTGGTGTTGGACCTGCCATGTTATTTGAGGGATACAAAGCAACTGCTGATTAAAATTGAAAGGTTTTCAGTGCAAGGAGGATTTTAAGTCTTTACTCCTCCATTCCACACTCTTTTAGTCTTAGGGCAGTTGTATACATCCTGAAAAAATCGAGGCAGTTTTTCCTAGTTCTTCAGGAATTTATCCTCATGAGTTTAGAATATCTATTGACACACAATTTCTTTATGTTTGACGGGGAGTACTGTCTCCAGAAGTGTGGGGCATCGATGGGGGCCAAGTTTTCCATCTCCCTGGCCAACCTTTAAATGGGTTGGTGGGAAATGTCCCGCATTTTTGGATGCAATAGTCCCCGCCATAAGGACACACTTTTTTACTGTTGCTATATAGATGATCTGCTGTTTATAGCGGCAGATGGGGATTTCACTGTGGAAAACTGGTTGGAGTACATGGAATGATAACAATCTTAATTTACACTTTACTGGGCATTCCAGCCAGTGTTCCATCGAATTCCTGAATGAAGTTCTTTTTCATGAAAGGGGTAATATTACTTCCAGTTTGTACAGGGGACCGTCCATGGGCGACACCCTCCTAAGAGCGGACTCCAACCATCCTAGTCATGTTGTCAAAAATAAACATGTTGGACAGTTTTTAAGATTAAAAAACATTTGCAGTAGAGAGACAGATTTAAAAAATGAAGCGATTTAGATGACAACTAGATTTAGGGAGAGAGGATACCCTGAAACAGTAATCCACAGAGCTTTTCATATCGCATAAAACCACCACACGTGCTGATTTGCTAATAGAAAAACTTTCACAAAAAATAAATGTATAAATAAAAACTGCAAAAACAAAGACAAGAACCACAGTATATCTTCTCCTCCTGTTCCTATTGTACATATATTAAAGTGGTTGTATACCCAGGCAAAAAAAAAACAAAACTGCAAGACAATAGCATAATGAGCTAGTATGCACTGCATACTAACTCATTATGAAATACTCACCTTGGAACAAAGATCCGACCGGGCTGCTCTGTCCCCTCTGAGGGAGCGGACATCTTCCCTCAGATCTTGCTTCTGGGTATGCGGCTCTGGCGCTGTGACTGGCCGGAGCCGTGAGACGTCGATATGCACCGGGCCTTCAACGGGACATCATGGTGAATGCGCCGGAACATCAAGGCGCATGCGCTGTGCACGTCGCAGCTGCTTGCAGGGGCAATATCTCCTAAACCATACAGGTTTAGGAGATATTCATTTTACCTACAGGTAAACCTTATTAAAAAAACATTCAACCAATGTTGCTAAACATTGTAATGTCCACCATCAAAAAGATGTATCCAATTTAGTGACCCGGGGTGTGGAAAAAAATCACTACACCACGTAGTGGAGGGGACACATTCAGAATTTTGTGTAAAAGAGAAGTATTCTGGATTTTCCACCTAAATACCAGAAAACTATCAGGTATAAAATTTGAGTGGGATGTGTCTCATTTTTACGAATAAATAATTTCATTCAGCCATCCCTACCAAGTAATACACAAAAATGCACATGTACAGTATATATGTTTTCTGCACATCCCTGCTTACATTTGCTTATTCTTGGTATTTCTTGCAAGATCACCTATTTCATATTCCCATGTAGTGATTAGATGCATTGGATTGTTTTTCATACATGTGTTGGCTATGAGAACACCCTGATTTATATATTTGCTAAGGAACTTTGACATTATATATGCATGGTATGTAAATATTTTCTTGTCTTGTTTGCTTGTTTTCTCCCTCTTTTTATTCTTCTTCTTTCCTTCTTATGACATGTTGTTTTAGGGTCTTTGTTCCTGTGCTGTATCAATACATTGTTCTTGGTTCGCGGCTCTCAATCCTGGGTTTTAGTAATTATTCTGTATATTATGTGGCAACAATATCTCTATATATACATTACATTTGTTTACTAATGCATGCAACACATAAAATACACGTGCAGTATATGGATAACAGCATGAGTGCATAATATCAATAATAATATTGGAGCTGTTTGTTTTTCCATTTATCTGCTTGTTTATTTATTTATTTATCTATCCATTTCACTTACTTTAGTAGTTTTTCTGTCCTGGGAGCATTCCTGGCCACATCCAAATGCATTAATATTTTAACATTTAAATATATCAACATTTATATTTATGCTTTTGACACAACATATGATCCACATCAAAACTTTGTCCTCTTTTCCAACCATTCAGAGATGATTATTAGCGTCATCTGTTTTGTATGGAAGAGTTTTACACATGACTCAATGTTTTAAACTGTACATATGCATGTGTTCTGTCACACACATGCATTTTATCAGCGCTTAGCAGTATGGTTTTTTGAGATATGACCTGACAATTATGCATTTAGTATATATCTTTGTGATTCACCATCAAAGTATATGTCAATACTTCGTAGCCATATCTCCTTTCTTCTGCAGCGCACATGTGTTTAATATCTTGCCAATCTTGCGGTGTGTGTGAGTGTCTCTATCCAATCAGATGTTTATTGGAGACGTGTTAGACTCCTACATATACCCCAGACATTACAAGATAGTCTTTGGCTATGATTAAGTGTACAATGGAGATGTGAAACGCGTTATCTGTTTTTGTACCTGTACCTCGTATATCTGTGTGACTTTATGGATTTTATTGATTCCTAATAAAGTTGTTGCATCAGAGTGCGGCTATCCAGCTTTTTTCAGGTTTCTCTATACAGTGATCACATAGCTTTGTTTACATGGTTTATCCCTCCCCTTCCCCTTACAATGGGGAAAGATGAGATATCAAGTACAACATATATGTGAATGAAGAAAGAATGAAGTAATGAGCAGATGCAGATTTATTTAAACTATTTTAATAACACAGGGATAAGATTTTTCTTGCCCTTATATGCCCCCCCTCCCATCCTACACATACTATCTACATGCTGTCTCTATGTGACATTGACCTCTTATTGTGCAAATCTGATTAACCCCTTCACCTCCATTCTATCACTGTATGTGACCAGTACATTAACCCCTTTGGTTTCCACTTCCTCTGTGGCCTTTACATTAAAGCGGAGTTCCACCCACAAGTGGAACTTCTGCTTTAAGGGAAGGTAACCCCCTCACATGCCACAATCGGCATGTCATTTTTTTGTTTTCACAGGGTCCCAGGTCCACTTCCTCTCCTAGAGCCGCAGCTCCAGGAGGAAGTTCACCTCCCCCCTCCCTCTCAGCGATCTTCTGGGACACGTTACAGGTCCCAGAAGATACGCCGGCCATTCACAAGGCGCATCGCTACTCACGCATGCGCAGTGCGCGCCCAGCTTTAAAGCCAAAGCCGGGTGCCCACACTTGCGATGCCGGCGCCGTGGAGGGGAGGGGGAGAAGAGTGAGCCCTCAGGCGACCACATCACTGGAGCCTGGGACAGGTGAGTGTCTGATTGTTAAAAGTCAGCAACTACTCTTTTTGTAGCTGCTGACTTTTAACTGGGTGGAACTCCGCTTTAATGTACTTAGTGCACTATTACCAAGCTCCAAGTTTAACCCTTGCAATACTAAACATGTTTTCTCCTTTCCAAAGAACTGTGGCAAAAGATCCTTGGGGTATCCACTTTCCAAAAAAGGAAAGAAAGTAAGGGTAACAGGTTTTGTTTTCAAAATGAATGGAACAGGTGGACCTTTCATTCATCCACCATCCTCCATTCAGAAATCCCTTTCAATTGATAGAAGCTATAGTGCAGCTTCTATGATTCTATGATTGGAGGAGGGGAGTAGAAAGGAAGGGTATAATAGACACTCTTGATGAGTGTCTATGAGAGCTCCCTAGGCTTGTTTTAAACCCAGCAGCAAGATTGCAGCCGTGGGGGTAGAGGGGGATCAGAGGACTTTGAATTTGGACTAAAACCACAGCCAGCAGCAAAAGGGACACTTTGCATTAAATAAAGTAAATACTGTTTTTTGTGCTGATTTTTTCAGGCTTCACACATTACGGTTAGATCTTCTTAAATGCACTAAAAAAAAAAACTCAATATTGAGACAAACAGCAAGATTATGTTTAAATATAATCAACAAAATTTACTGACTATTAGCAGCTATGAACTTAGCACCATTAGAGCTAACCCAATACCATCCCAGTCCAACAATCTAATGCGACTTAGCAAAAAATGGCTAATTAGTAGTACCCCTAGAATGCAATTCTGAGTGCACTCGGTGTCATAAGCATTTGTTGTCACTCACAGAGATTTTATATTTTATATTCTGTGTGCAACCTTGCTCATTCTTCTTTGGTCTCAGCAACAAGTGGAAAGAAAGCAGCTAACTGCCCATGCGTTAAGAGGTCACATAAGAAACAATAGTGATGGTGGTAACAGCAATACAAGGATTCTTCTTTCCATGTTTCTGGCTAGTCCAAAGCTAGTCCACAACCATCCTCAGGACAGCAAATCTCAAGAGCTCTGCACTTCATATTCTTCATACAAATGTTAGAACACATCTGCTGTGTAGGGATGTGTAAGGATCTGTTTCTGCCTGAATTTGCTTTTGTAATCTTGTTCTCTGTTTACTGTCCTTTAAGTTCACACTCTTCTTGAATATACATTTTGCTGGCTATGGCGCACATTTATCAATCTGTGTTGCTTCTTGCCCTTTATTGTCCTGTATCTTCACCCTGCTCCTCCCATTTACACCTGTTCCATGTTTTCCAATCTGTCCTTCCTATATTAGTCTGTCATTTCCCATGAGTCAGTTTGGAATATTGACGTAGCAAACCTTGCTGTTTATTAGGAGCCTGAATCCCAGCTTTGCTAACATGTGCTCCCTTGTTTGTAATCCTTCTCCTGAACTCTAGCCTCTCAGCTCCTCTCTTGTGGTTTAGCTTTTTTATTTGTGCTGCCTAATTGTGTCAGTTCATCCTGCTTGGTTTCCTGTTGCTGTTCCTCAGTACTGTCTTAGTTCTCTCTCATTAACCCCTTGCTTCTGCTTCTCCTTAGCCCAGTCTTTGTTGCCTAGGCCATGCTCCTGCTTCTTGACATCTCAGCATTGCATTCTCCTTGCCTTGTCCTCTCTATTGCTCCCTTATTTGGCTGCCGCCTACCTCCATTGTTGCTCCTTTCTGTGTTTCTGGCTTTTACCTTACTTCTTGGATGTTGAATCTTGATACCAACTATGATTCTGCCAGTAGTGACCAATACAGGCTAATGCTGTTGCCACTGTTTATTTCTGGAAAAAAACTGGGGCAGGTTTTCTCACCTGTTAACTGCACTGATGAATGAATCACCCCTTCTGGGCTACTGTATTTTAACAGTCAATGCTACCAGCTGTTATAATACCCGAACAGTGTCTGCATTCCACAGGGTTGGGCCAACAATTTTCTGACAGGCTCCTTCAATAAAAGGTAGATTGAGCAATTGACTTTTGTTGAATGTAGCAGTGCTGCAAGTACCATACACTGCTAGAATTTCATCAGACCCATTGTGTTTCTTTGTCACCATGCTTGCATTCTGAACATGTCAGTATACATATACTGTATATACCTCCTAACTTTTTGAGATGGGAAAGAGGGACACCTATTAGCAAAACTATGTGGGCATAGGATACACCCCCTGCCATGCCCCCTTAAAGAAGAATTATACAAAAAAATGATTAGTTAAACCCACAAGTGCTTTCTTTTTACCCCTACTATTGCTTTATACTGTTTTTTGAAATTTACAAATGCAGCAATTTATAAATTGGATAAAATGTTTAGCACTGGGAAACACTTTTTGAAAGATAAAACGGGCATTGTATATACAACCATATAGATCAGACCTAAATGAGGGACAAATGAGGAGGAAAGAGGGACAGATGGACTTTGTTCCAAATCAGGGACAGTCCTTCCAAATCAGGGACAGTTGGGAGCTTTGTATATACACATAAATATTACATGTCCTAGTCCAACAAGTATACAGGTGCATCTCAAAAATTAGAATATAATCAAAAAGTTAATTTATTTCAGTAATTCAATTAAAAAAGTGAAACTCATATATTATATAGATTCACTACACACAGAGTGATATATTTCAAGCATGTCTTTCTTTTAATTTTGATGATTAGAATATTGCGAAAAAGTTCAATATTGTATACTCATGGTGTCACACTCTAATCAGCTAATTAACCCAAAACACCTGTAAAGGTTTCCTGAGCTTTTAAATGGTCTCTCAGTCTGGTTCAATAGGTTACACAATCTTGGAGAAGGTTGCTGACTTGACAGTTATTCAGAAGACAGTCTTGACACCCTCTGCAAGGAGAGTAAGTCACAAAAGGTCATTGATAAAGAAACTGGCTGTTCACAGAGTGCTGTATCCAAGCATATTAAAGGAAAGTTGAGTGGATAAAAAGCATGGTAGAAAAAGGTGCATAAGCAACAGGGATAGCCACAGCCTTGAGAGGATTGTGAAACAAAGGCCATTCAAGAATTTGGAGGAGATTCACAAGCAGTGGACTACGGCTGGTGTCAGTGCTTCAAGAGTCATCACTCAGACATATCCAAGACATGGGCTACAACTGTCGCATTCCTTGTGTCAAGCCACTCCTGAACCAGAGACAACGTCTGAATTAACTTACCTGGGCTAAGGAGAAAAAGGACTGGACTGTTGCTCAGTGGTCCAAAGTCTTCTTTTAAGATGAAAGTAAATTTTGCATTACATTTGGAAATCGAGGTCCCAGAATCTGGAGGAAGAGTGGAGAGGCACAGAATACAAATTGCATCAGATCCAGTGTGAAGTTTCCACAGTCAGTGATGATTCGGGGAGCCAAGTCATCTGCTGGTTTTGGTCCACTGTTTTTTATCAATTCCAAAGTCAGCGTAGCATGAAGATGCTGATTTCAAGCACCAATACCTAATTTAATGCTCATGGTATCACTGTGCTTGATTGGCCAGCAAACTTGCCTGGCCTAAACTCCATAGAGAATCTGCAGGGTATTGTCAAGAAGAAGATGAGAGACACCAGACTCAGCAAGGCAGACGAGCTGAAGGCTGCTATCAAAGCAACCTGGGCTTCCACAACACCTCAGCAGTACCACTAGCTGATCGCCTCCATGCCACACCGCATTGATGCAGTAATTCATACAAAAGGAGTCCTGAACAAGTATTGAGTGCATACTATACTGTACATGGACATACTTTTCAGTAAGCCAACATTTCTGCATTAAAAATCATTTTTTTAAATTGGTCTTATGTAATACTCTAATTTTCTGAGATACTGAATTTTGGGTTTTCACTAGCTGTAAGCCATAATCATCAAAATTAAAAAAAGAAATGCTTGAAATACAGTATCTCACAAAAGTGAGTACACCCCTCACATTTTTGTAAATATTTTATTATATCTTTTCATGTGACAACACTGAAGAAATGACACTTTGCTGCAATGTAAAGTAGTGAGTATACAGCTTGTATAACAGTGTAAATTTGCCCCTCAAAATAACTCAACACACAGCCATTCATGGCTAAACTACTGGCAACAAAAGTAAGTACATCCCTAAGTGAAAATGTCCAAATTGGGCCCAATTAGCCATTTTCCCTTCCGGTGTCATGTGACTCATTAGTGTTACAAGGTCTCGGGTGTGAATGGGGAGCAAGTGTGTTAAATTTGGTGTGATCCCTCTGACTCTCTCATACTGGTCACTGAAAATTCAACATGGCACCTCATGGCAAAGAACTCTCTGAGGATCTGAAAAAAGAATTGTTGCACTACATAAAGATGGCCTAGGCTATAAGAAGATTGCTAAGACCCTGAAACTGAGCTGGAGCTTGGTGGCCAAGACCATACAGCGGTTTAACAGGACAGGTTCCACTCAGAACAGGCCTCGCCATGGTTGACCAAAGAGGTTGAGTGCACATACTCAGCATCATATCTAGAGGTTGTCTTTGGGAAATAAATGTGAGTGCTGCCAGCATTGCCACAGAGGTTGAAGGGGTGGGGGGTCAGCCTGTCAGTGCTCTGACCACACGCCGCACACTGCATCAAATTAGTCTGCATGGCTGTTATCCCAGAAGGAAGCCTCTTCTAAAGATGATGCACAAGAAAGCCCGCAAACAGTTTGCTGAAGACAATCAGACTAAGGACATGGATTACTGGAACCATGTCATGTGGTCTGATGAGACCAAGTTAAACTTATTTGGTTCAGATGGTGTCAAGCGTGTGTGGCGGCAACCAGGTGAGAAGTATAAAGACAACTGTGTCTTGCCTGCAGTCAAGCATGGTGGTGGGAGTCTCATGGTCTGGGGCTGCATGAGTGCTGCTGGCACTGGGGAGCTACAGTTCATTGAGGGAACCATGAATGAATGCCAACATGTACTGTGTCATACTGAAGCAGAGCATGATCCCCTCCCTTCGGAGACTGAGTCACAGGGCAGTATTCCAACATGATAACGACCCCAAACACACCTCCAAGACAACCACTGCCTTGCTAAAGAAGCAGAGGGTAAAGGTGATGGACTGGCCAAGCATGTCTCCAGACCTAAACCCTATTGAGCATCTGTGGGGCATCCTCAAATGGAAGGTGGAGAGCGCAAGTTCTCTAACATTCACCAGCTCCTTGGTGTCATAATGGAGGAGTGGAAGAGGACTCCAGTGGTAACCTGTGAAGCTCTTGTGAACTCCATGCCCAAGAGGGTTAATGCAGTGGTGGAAAATAATGGTGGCCACACAAGATATTGACACTTTGGACCCGATTTGGATATTTTAACTTAGGGGTGTATTCACTTTCTTTGCCAGCAGTTTAGACAATAATGGATTTGTGTTGAGTTATTAAGAGGGGACAGAAAACTTACACTGTTATTCAAGCTGTACACTCACTACTTTACATTATAGCAAAGTGTCATTTCTTCAGTGTTCTCACATGAAAAGATATAATAAAATATTTACAAAAATGTGAGGGGTGTACTCACTTTTGTGAGATACTGTATATCACTCTGTGTGTAATAAATCTATATAATATATGAATTTCACTTTTTGAATTGAATTACTAAAATAAATTATTTAAAATCAAGTGAGTGTGTAAGAGACATTGACTATGAATATGATTATATTTTAATACAAGTATGAAGTAATTTTAGTTAACTGTCTAGTTCTGAGGAAAGTATCCAAAGTCAAAGAACACACCAAAGCTAACACCCATATGTCCATCGGGCAAAGGAGAACAGTATAAACTATTAGACCCCTTTCACACTGGGGCGGCCCGAGCGTCAGCGGTAAAGTGCCGCTAGTTTAGCAGCACTTTACCACTGTTATAGCAGCGCTTTGGCACCACTATTAGAGCGGCAGTGGTGCGCTTTTGACCCCCCCCCCCACAAGCAGTTAAAAAGGGGATAAAAGTGCAAGCACGCTGCACTTCCAAAGAGGTGTTCTGCTGATTTCAATGGGCAGGGACGGTAGATAAGCGGTGTATACACTACTCCCACACCACCCCAAAGATGCTGCTTGCAGGATTTTTTTTCCTGTCCTGCAAGCGCACCACCCCAGTGTGAAAGTACTCGTGCTTTCACCCTGGAGAGGATTGGGGGGAGTTTCTCATGCACTTTACAGATGCTATTTTTAGTAGTAAAGCGCCTGAAAAATGTTCTGGTGGGGTGACATATGCCTGTTATTAGTAGCACTGATTTCAGAGTGAATCTCCTTAGTGGGGACACAGAAAGGAAAAGCCTGACAGGGTTGACAATCTATCCCTGCTTTATCCAAATCTAAAAACAATGTTTGGTTTTAAATACCCTTTAACCCTTCTAAGTGAGAAGTGGGAATTATTGTCCATCTTACTCAGAGAGCTTCCAACAAGTTGTAAGGTCTCTGTGAGCAAATATCAATGTCAGATGCGCTCCTTATAGCCCTGTTGCCAACGGCTCAATGTTTGCCCAGGCATCCTATTGGATGGTCAGTTTGGGACAAGTTGTTTGTCCTATCT
Source organism: Glandirana rugosa (assembly GCA_018402905.1). NCBI lineage: Eukaryota > Metazoa > Chordata > Amphibia > Anura > Ranidae > Glandirana > Glandirana rugosa. The sequence continues at coordinate 1,216,643 of BLSH010144802.1, read as the reverse complement.
TGCTAAAGTAATAAAAACAAATATGTCGGGGGCATATCCGACCAAGCTCCAGTATGGTCGTGTGAGACTGGAGCTCCACTCGACCACGGGGGGAATCAGCACAGAGGAGCCGGCAACGGCGATCCATCCACCTGCACTGAGCCTTCTCATACTCAGGGACACGGCAGGCGCATCGAAGTGCCGTGGGGAGCACGCCCAGCCTCCGAAACTGCAGGGATTCTTCCCGGCTGTGCAGAAGCCTCCACATCAACATGGCGGTGCCAGCACCAAACAATCAGCGCACAAGGCCTCTGCACAGGCCGGGGCCAGTGGATCACAGCAAAACGGTAACCAGGCGAGGGGTGCACAAGGTGGGATGCCCTCAGGCAGCCCTAGCCCCTCCACACAGAGCCCAGCCAAATCAAAGCCCTGCAGGGACTCCCCCAAAGGCTAAGGGAGGAGGCAGGTATGGAGATCAGTGGACCCAAGGCCTCACATGCTGACACAGGGCCTCAGAGAGAAGATCCCATAGCAGTCTTTCCCACAACTGGGCAGCCTATATCGGACATGATCCTATCGCTCCGAGCCTCATTAATAGCTGATCTGGTTACAAGTGTAAGTCAGTGCCACAGAGTAGTGCAGGTGCTGGGGGACAGAGTGGACACTATAGAGCATACAGTGGGAGAATATTCTAGATCATTTAATTCCCTAGTAGATGCACACAACGCACATACTGAAGATCTAGCGTAGATCAAAAGATAAAATCGCAGACCTAGAGCATAGGTCCAGGAGAAATAATATTAAGCTAAGAGGAATACCAGAATCTGTACCACCACAACAATTACAACAGTACGCGCTGACACTATATTCCATCATGGCCCCTAATTTAACACTACAAGATCTCATAATTGACAGGATCCATAGGGTGCATAAACCATCTTACCTGTCTGCTGAGACACCCAGAGATGTCCTCAGAGTTAAAGACCAACTAATGGCTCTTGCTAGAAAACCTGAAGGTCTGCCCGAACATTACACGAACATACAACTGCTCCCTGACCTGTCCAAACATATGCTCCAGCGCTGCCGAAACCTGGCGATGATAACTAAGGCACTCAGAAATCATAAAATCCCACATAAATGGAGATATGCTGCTACACTGTCCATTACGTACAATGGAACCTTAGTTTTCATCTCTTCTCTAGATGAAGGTATTGAAGCCCTACGCAAATGGGACATTATCCCTGAACCTGCTTATGCTTCCACCACTGTTAACCACTTGGCCTCTACAGAAGCGGAAATGCAGCTAGTTTCGCACAAACGCTCAGCTAAAAACTGCAATAATGGTGGCTCCAGATTCAACCATTCATCCTCTAAAGCATAATATCCCCCCAGGTCAAGATATGGAATGTTTTCCATCAAAGACCCCCGATCTCATATTCAGCAGCATGATCTGCACACGGATCCTCTTATAGATCCTCTTTTTACAGTTTCTTTTTCAAAGGTTATAGTAATTATTACTCTGTTTTGGTACTTGTTACTCTTTTTCCTGTTTGTTACACGATACAGACTTATGGAATCCCATGAACCAAACAGTGATGACCCTGCCCTCAGCATAGTACTACATCAAGCTACCTGGATATCCGCACTACAATTCCACAGTAACTGGTCCCGATCTGAGTCTGACTAAAATAGGATGCCTCGTCTCCAGTCCTCCATCAGTATCAGTGAGTACAGATCTACTTCCTACACACCACTTTTAACACCCAAATAATAACAACTACATACCTTTCCCTGAATGCTAGAGGCCTTAATCACCCAGCGAAGCATCTTTCATGTGGTTGGAAGCGACCAAACATAAAGCAGACATATTGAGTGTACAGGAGACGCATTTCCATTTTGGAGCTACCCTCAAATGCTCACATAAGGATTATTCCACTGTGTTCCTAGCAAGTGCCAAGGAACACAAAAAAGATGAGTACTTCTGGCAATCCGCAACACGCTTCCCTTTCAATTAAAAGAATCTATCATTGACACAGATGGGAGATACATTATCCTCACATGTGAAATCAATGCAAAACCCTACATGTTAGTGGCCCTCTATGCCCCTAACACCCACCAGCTGCACCTTCTTCAGTCTTTTTTCAAACGCATAAGTGCAATCAAATATGGTAGTTTACTTCTGTGCAGAGACTTGAATCTGACAGTAGACCCCACCATGGACACCCCTTCCCACACTTCGGGTCGAATCCCCTCCCTATGAAACCTATTTCATTCAGAAGATACAGTATCTCACAAAAGTGAGTACACCCCTCACATTTTTGTAAATATTTTATTATATTTATTAATGACACCTTACTACAATGTAAAGTAGTGAGTGTACAACTTGTATAACAGTGTAAATTTGCTGTCCCCTCAAAATAACTCAACACACAGCCATTAATGTCTAAACCGATGGCAACATAAGTGAGTACACCCTAAATAAAAATCTCCAAATTGGGCCCAAAGTGTCAATATTTTGTGTGGCCACCATTATTTTCCAGCACTGTTCTAACCCTCTTGGGCATGGAGTTCACCAGAGCTTCACAGGATGCCACTGGAGTCCTCTTCCACTCTTTCGTGACGACATCACAGAGCTGGTGGATGTTAAAGACCTTGCGGGCCTCCACCTTCCATTTGAGGATGCCCCACAGATGCTCAATAGGGTTTAGGTCTGAAGACATGCTGGGCCAGCCCATCACCTTTACCCTCATCTTCTTTAGCAAGGCAGTGATCATCTTGGAGGTGTGTTTGGGGTCGTTATCATGTTGGAATACTGCCCTGCAGCCCAGTCTCCGAAGGGAGGGGATCATGCTCTGCTTCAGTATGTCACAGTACATGTTGGCATTCATAGTTCCCTCAATGAACTGTAGCTCCCCAGTGCCGGCAGCACTCATGCAGCCCCAGAACATTACACTCCCACCACCATGCTTGACAGTAGGCAAGACACACTTGTCTTTGTACTCCTCACTTGGTTGCTACCACACACGCTTGACACCATCTGAACAAAATACGTTTTTCTTGGTCTCATCAGACCACAGGACATGGTTCCAGTAATCCATGTCCTTAGTCTGCTTGTCTTCAGAAAACTGTTTGTGGGCTTTCTTGTGTATCATCTTTAATAGAGGCTTCCTTCTAGGATGACAGCCATGCAGACCAATTTGATGCAGTATGCGGCGTATGGTCTGAGCACTGACAGGCTGACCCCCCACCCCTTCAACCTCTGCAGAAATGCTGGCAGCACTCATACGTCTATTTCCCAAAGACAACCTCTGGATATGACGCTGAGCACGTGCACTCAACTACTTTGGTCGACCATGACGAGGCCTGTTCTGAGTGGAACCTGTCCTTTTAAACTGCTGTATGGTCTTGGCCACCATGCTGCATCTTAGTTTCAGGGTCTTGGTGATCTTCTTATAGCCTAGGCCATCTTTATGTAGAGCAACAATTCTTTTTTTCAGATCCTCAGAGAATTCTTTGCCATGAAGTTCCATGTTGAACTTCCAGTGACCAGTATGAGGGAGTGAGAGCGATAACACCAAATTTAACACACCTGCTCCCCATTCTCACCCGAGACCTTGCAAAACGAACAAGTCACATGACACAAACGGGGAGAAAATGGCTAATTGGGCCCAATTTGGAGATTTCCATTTAGGGGTGTACTCACTTATGTTGAGAGCGGTTTAAACATTAATGGCAACTTCCGGTTCCAGCGCCTCATGAGAGAGGAGTGAGCGCGCACAGCTCCACTCACACAGGCAAAAATACGGCATACATACCGGGACTCAGCGTCAAACAAACACCAGGTCAGTGAGGGGAAGCTACCAGGCACCGGATGGACAGATTTCTTACCGCTCCTCGGTCGGAATCTGCCACTCTGGGCCGCACTGGAACATTAGGCCAGACGCCAGGGTGTACCAAGATGGCCGTTGCCGCGGACCAGGCGGCGGTCACGATGGACACACAGGCCCCGGAGCCCCGCAACGCTGAGGCACCAGATGAATACTCTAAGATAGCCCAGGCCGTGGCTGCCCTCCTGCTTCCAAATATATCCCAGGTAGTGGATACCGCGGTTCAAACAGGGATGGCACAGCTGAGGAGGGAGCTGGGGGAGCAGGCCCGCAGGCTCTCTGCTGCTGAAGCCAGGGTGTCAGATATAGATGATGAATTATACCAGATTACAGGCACGCTGGAAAAGCAAGACAAAGCATTCTCAGCTATCCAGGAAAAGCTCGAGGATCTAGAAAATAGGTCCAGAAGGAGTAACCTAGGGATTATAGGCCTCCCCGAGAACTGTCCAAATAACGCTCTCGCTCATATTTGCTCCTCCCGCATCCCTGAGGCGCTTGGCCTACCTACACCTTGTACCGTCGAACGTGCACACAGAATAGGCTCTCCAGATCCTAACCACAAATCTCCCAGAGCAGTCATAGCTAAATACCTCAACTACGCTCACAAGCTGGAGATACTACAAGCCTTCAGGAAAAATCTCAACCTAAAAATAGAAGGAGCTAGCTTTCTGATATTTGCTGATTACTCGGCTGAAGTATCTAAAAAGCGTAAAGCCTTCCAGGCGGTCTGCTCAGAACTCTACAAACAGAAAATACGTTTCTCCCTGGCCTTCCCGGCAATACTACGGATCCAAGCAAATGAAGCGGATGAAGGCAAACAACTTTCCTTCCAAACCCCCAGAGAGGCAGAGACTTTCCTCAGATCTATACTCTCTAAACAAACCAGCCCTTCTACTACCCAGGGCCTGACCTCACCGAACTCCAGGGAGCAAAGGAGCCCCAGAAAGGGCCCAGCAAAGCGTCTGCGCCCTAACAACAACGGGGGCGTAACCCCGACTCCAACTTGATGTAACCCTGACACTTCTCATACTATTCTGGCATATATACTGGGCACACTTGCCCCCCCTTCACCACCGCATAGGCAACATCACCCCAGAACCGTACGACCCGGTGCTAACCCTCCACATACAAGTTTTGTCCATCTTCTGCTGAGACTTCCCCCCCACTATATTTACTTGTACCACTGCCTGATGAGCGGACTAGCCGCGCAGGAGTTGTTCTTTTTGCTCATGAGGAAAAAAGCGAAGTGCAGAAAGTTTGATTTGTTGTTCTCTGTACTAATGTTCTCACTTGCCTCCCACAGTTTCCACACCTTTTCTTGTTCTCATCTTCTGCGGAAAGAGGCTGCCGATGTTCACCCTAGCGAGCTCAACCCCCCATCACTGCTAAACCGTGAGTCCTTCTTACTTATCACACAGGTATGTTTTAGATCCCACAGCAGATCCCTCTACAACCACACACATTCATTCGGGTAGTTTCATGGAATGTTAAGGGACTACGGTCCCCTTCCAAACGAACCAAAGTCCTCAGACACCTCAAAAGCCTCCGCACTGATGTGGCCCTGCTCCAGGAGACTCACCTCAGTGCGGACAATTACCATCGCCTCCAAAAATTTTGGGTTGGGAGTATCCATGGCTCCCCAGCGGTCGGCAGGAAAGCCGGAGTCATAATTCTATTACACAAGAAGCTACAGCCAACCATTATAGAGGAGAAACACGACTCTCTAGGCCGTATAGTGACACTACACCTAAGATTCCAATCAAAAGACCTCATGATCTCAAACATATATGCACCAAACTCGCCCACCCTCTCGTTCTTTCAGGAGACCACAAGATGGTTGATGAATAAACCACACATTCCTCACCTAGTTGGAGGTGACTTCAACACGGTGAGCAACCCAGCAGAGGACAGGACCCCTCACAAAGCCCCACTGCGAAACGCCAACATTCAAAACATTCCCTCCCTATTAGAACGTTTCACCTCGGACACGAACCTAACTGATACCTGGCGCCTATCTCACCCCACGGGCAGAGATTTCACATACTACTCCCCACCACATGGGTCGTTCTCAAGAATCGACTACATCTTTGCCTCCCACTCAGCACTCCACTATTACGCACAGCCTGGGAGGATTACTCCAACAACAATAGACCCCACTGTTCCAACCCAAACCTTTTCTGGGAAGCAGGCAAGGCGGTTCTTCGAGGCAAAATTATTGCCTACGCAGCCCAATACAAAAAAAAACCTCCAAACGATACACAGAAGCAAGCAATCAGCTGAGGGAAACACAGAGAGCACTTCAACAAACTAATACCCTAGAAAATAGAGAAAAATGGCAGACGGCCAGACAACAATTTAAAACGTGGGCTGATCATATAGACCGAATCCACACGGCCCACTGGGATCTCACACTGCACAAACAGGGGAATAAGGCTGGAAAACTACTCGCTAGACTCGGCAAAGGCCAATACAAGCCTACCCATATCACACACCTCAAAGACATCACAGGTAAATTAACCTCTAGACCGGAGGAAATCAATGACATCCTCCTTAAATACTACACCTCCCTATATGCAACAGACAACCTAGAACCCTCAGCAGCTGACACTTTTTTGAACAACCCGACGCTCCAACACGTGGAGCCCGACCAGTTAGACACCCTTAATGCGCCTATCAGCAGGGACGAAATTGAGCAGGCTATTAAATGCCTCCCCAACCACAAATTCCCTGGCCCTGACGGCCTCTCCGCTGAATTCTATAAACTTACATCACCCTATATCCCCCAAGCCCTGGCACTGGTTTTTAATGAAATTTTTTACCAACCGGCCACCAGGCATACATAAAACTAATTGAACAAAGGGGCAAAGACCCCCAGGAGCCCGGCTCCTACCGCCCCATCTCCTTGCTAAATGTGGACTCAAAACTGCTATCAAAAATAATAGCATCTCGCCTAGCAAAAATACTGCCATCACTGATTCATCCTGCCCAGGCAGGATTCACCCAAGGTAGGACAGCCACATCTAATATACGTAAAGTTCTAGCAGTACTAGACTACGCCAAATCGCACCCATCCCATAACCTAGCCATTATCACACTCGATGCCGAGAAGGCTTTTGACAATGTGAGTTTTCCCTGGTTATTCCAGACCCTCAGCAAGTTTGGATTTTCGGGCCCCTTCATACACTTTGTCAAAAGCCTCTATGCGGCCCCCCAGGCACAAGTAGTAGCAGCCGGGATTATATCTAGCCTTTTTCCCCTCCACAAGGGGACCAGACAAGGCTGCCCCTTGTCCCCTCTTCTATTTAATATAGCACTGGAACCACTCTCGCGATACCTTCTTTCTAGCGTCCCCCTACATGGCATTAACCTGGGAAATGAGGAGATCCGAGCCGCATTGTTTGCGGACGACATCTTAAAAAAGGATCTCCCAGTAATCATGGACACCTTCAACCTATTCCGAAACTGCTCAGGTCTAAAAATAAATTTCACCAAGAGTGAAATTCTACCCCTCCAACCAAACAATAAGGCCAGGTGGATTTCTACCTCTCCCCTTACCATTGCCAAACACCACATCACTTACTTAGGCGTTAACATCGGCAGAGACTCCTCTTCTATCTATACTCTTAACTACCCTCCACTAATTTCTAATATATTAAGCCAACTGGAATCTTGGATGAACCTGCCCCTCACGCTCACGGGGAGATGCTGCTTATTTAAAATGATCAGCTTTGCCAAACTGTTATACCCTATGCAAACAATTCTGATCCTAATCAAACACACAGACCTCCAAAAACTAGACAGAGGTTTAACAGCTTTCCTTTGGCAATGCAAAAAACCCAGAATTGCTCTGTCGAAGCTGCGTCTCCCGAGGGGCGAGGGGGGTATGGGGCTTCCTCATGTAAGACTTTACAACTTATCCTGTGTTCTACACAGTGGCATAGACTGGATTACCAGGGAGTCTAAATATACGAAATACAACATAGAATCAGCCATTGTCCACCCCTACGAACTGGGATCCATTCTACACTGCAACCCGAATAGCCTTCCGTCCCTCAAACATAACCTCCTGGTGAAAGACACCCTTGTTGCCTGGAGAAACACAAGGAGAGCCCAACATCTCCCTGCCAACATCTCCGAGTTCCTGACCATAAGGGGAAACCCGATGTTTGCCCCTTCCACCCAACATGAGGCATTCCGCACATGGGATCGCAACAACCTCAGAAGACTGGTTGACTTATTCGACCCAACAACTGGGCAGCCTCTACCAATCCAGACCACACTGGTACGTTACAAACTGCCTGTCCACCACAATTTTTACATACATCAGCTCATCACCTTTGTACGCAAAACCTGCCCGGACCCTCAAACCAGATTTCGGCCTTCTGTCCTGGACACCATGATCCGCAACAAAAGCTTCTCCGTATCTCTCATATACAGAAACCTCCTTCCCTTCTTTTCAAAAACACTGGAAACCTATTCAAAAAAAGCTTGGTCTAAGGAACTGGGGTTAGGCTCACTCCAAGATTCAGTCTTGAGAGGCCACAATAAAATCCTGAAATTGATAACTAACGAAACCTGGAGGGAAATGCAACTCAAGATTATACACAGGGCGTACATCCCCTACTACATCCCTCCTTCCTCCCCTAGATCAAGAATTTGCCCATGGTGCAACCAGACCAACCCGTCTCTCACGCACAGACTCTGGCAATGTCCTGAAGTGTCAGCTTTCTGGACCCAAGTCCAGGCACTAGTCGTCAAGGTTACAAATCAACCTATTCCTTTCCACCCGGTCCTAATGCTTTTTGGAGACAGTCCCAATATCCACCAGGGATCCACCCCTCCCGGTGCTCTAACGGACATATGGGTACATCTCTGCCTATTTGCAGCACGCAAAGCCATAATGTCACATTGGACCCAAACGCACCCCCCCACCATCTCAGAGGTGCAGAGACATCTAAACACCCTCCTCTACAGGGAGATCCTCGACTTTTGGGCCAATAAACAAGGCTCACAAACGCGACTTCACAGACGATGGAACATGTACATATCGACTACTTTCTCCAAACAAGCTCAAGAAGGGCTCACACCCCCACGCCTCTATGATCAATACCAACAGCTTAAGGACTCACCAGTCAGAGATGGCCAAACAACCTCGCATCCTCTAATTCTACAGTCCTCTGACAACTCCTTCCCAAGGCATCGGCAGCCAAACCCAAATAACTCTAGCAATAATTCAGCTAGTTACGGTCAAGTCGCGTCTCTCTTCTAGCCTAGAGATAGAAAAAATCTTCTATACATCTATCACTTAATTAGATCGACTGAGTTTAATATGTTTAATGTGTTTAGTTATCACACTCTTCAGAGGAATTCTGCAATCCATCAAGCCTAGCGTCCACCTGAAATCAGATTTTTCCCCGAGGTCAAGACACTAACCCCAGGTGCCCCTGGAAGCAGACTTCTCCCCCTGTGGCTTCTCTCTCCTCACCCACTCGGGGGGGGGGGGGAGCCGCGGGGAGGAGCACGGTCTCCCTTATCTATCCAGGTATATCTTCTGCAATATCCAATTGATTTTCAGGGAATCTCCAAACGCACCCACAGGGCCTGGCTTGCAGGATAACCTCTGGATTATTCTTACCCCCCCCTCTCCCGCTCTTCTGTCAACCTTCATATCTTCCATCTCCTCTGGCCCCCCCCCACCCGATTTTCGCCCCCTCCCCCCCCTCAATGAAAATGTTCATGTAACCTGATTGAGTTATTGACTTGTTCATATATCCTCAATACAACTTTGAAATATAAAAAAAAAACATTAATGGCTGTGTGTTGAGTTATTTTGAGGGGACAGCAAATTTACACTGTTATGCAAGCTGTACACCCACTACTTTACATTGTAGCAAAGTGTCATTTCTTCAGTGTTGTCACATGAAAAGATATAATAAAATATTTACAAAAATGTGAGGGGTGTACTCACTTTTGTGAGATACTGTATCTATGACATCTGGAGATGCCAACATGCATCTGAGAGAGACTATACTTTTTTCAGCTTGGCATAACAGCTACTCAAGAATCAACTTATTTGCTGCAGATAAATGGTTGTTACAGAGAATGATATCATCAAAAATTCACAACATCATGTGGTCTGACCACGTTGCCATTTCCATATCTATCGCATAAGAAGGTGACTCCCCTAATATCCCCATCTGGCGATGTAATGTCAGCATCCTACAAGATCCCAATAGTTCACAAACCATTAAAACTTCAGGGATTTTTTCTAACCAATGCTTACTCAGTAAACACACCCTTTATACTCTGGAATGCCCACAAAGCATTCATCAGAGGCATCTTGATCCAGCTAGAGGACAGAGCAAAAAAATAATACAACCTTAAATTTGGTTCTCTCACGTTAGAAATTCATAGGTTAGAGTCACTCAACAAGAATAAAACCTGACGATAAAACCTCCAAATCCCTCACTAATCTTAGAGAGGAATTGAGAACTCTTTTATTGCAACGCTATGATAACATTCTTAAACATCTTAAAGCGTGTACATATGCTAATGCAAACCGAGCAAGTAGACTCCTAGCCACTAAAGTTAAAGCTTCTAAAACCAAAGCCAGAATAGCATATCTCAATCATCCCTCCCTTAACCATAAAATTACCTATCCTCAGGAAATCGCAAACCAGTTTGCTAAATATTATGAAGAGTTATACAACCTTAAAAATGACCCTCTAACCCAGGGGTAGGTAGCCTGCGGCTCTCCAGCTGTTGTAGAACTACATTTCCTTCTGGGAGTAATTGTATCCATCAGCTTTGCAATGCCTCATGGGAAATGTAGTTCTACAACAGCTGGAGAGCCGCAGGTTCCCTACCCCTGCTCTAACCCCTCAACCCTCTATAGAGAACATAGAGAATTTCCTACATAACGTGAACTTGCCATCTCTTTCGGAAGAGCATCTAAACCAGCTCAATCACGATTAAGGAGATCGAAGAAACTATAGCCTCCCTTCCTAATGGTAAATCCCCAGGTCCAGATGGCTTCTCTAACGATTATTATAAACTATTTAGCACCACTTTATCACCCCATCTGCAAAATGTGTTTACTGAGGCAGCATCTACCTCTTCTTTTCCTCAAGAGATGCTCAAGGCATACATTGTTACTTTACCTAAACTTGGGAAGGATCTCACTACTCTAGCAAATTTCAGGCCCATCGAACTATTAAATTCAGACTAAACTATTGGCCAAGCGCCTTTCGGGCATCATTCCCTTAGTACGGAAAGACCAGATGTGGTTTATAAAGGGGAGACAGACCTCCGATGTGACTCGAAGAATAGTAAATATCATTAACAATGCAGAACACTCGCAAACACCTTCTCTGTTGCTCTCAATAGACGCAGAGAAGGCGTTCGACAGAGTACATTGGATTTACACGTCTTTGGTACTGAAAAAATTTGGGTTCACAGGTTCATTCCTAACAGCTATTCAGGCTTTGTTTTCTCAACCTACAGCTCAAGTGTATACGTCCAGGCTTCTGTCCACTGTATTCACAATATCAAATGGAACCAGACAGGGGTGCCCCTTATCCCCATCCATATTCAACCTAATGATAGAGCCCCTCGCAGAAGCCCTCTGAAAACACCCCTTGATAACGGGTTTCCAATTTCGTCAAAATCAGCGCATCATCACTCTTTTTGCAGACGATGTTATCCTTTTCCTCACAGACCCAGTTAACTCCTTACCAGATGCACATCTTATACTATCCAAATTTAGAGAGATCTCATATTACAAGGCTAATTTCTCGAAATCGCTCATCCTAAACCTGGGCATCAAAGAATCAATTAAAACCCAACTTCAGAATTCTCTTCCTTTTAAATGAAACTCGCAGAGCATTCCTTACATAGGTATTACATTGAAAAGCCACACTAAGGATCTTCTTACATTAAACTTCCCTCCTCTAATTAATAAAATCAAACAACAAATTAAACAGTTTGCAAATAAAGAACTATCTTGAACAGAAAGACTAGCTTCTTAAAAAATGATGATTTTGCCACAAATCCTCTACATGTTTAGAGCACTCCTCATCCCCATACCGAACCATTACTTAAAAACCATGTCGGGCATTCTTAGTAGTTATGCCTGGCAGGGTAAAAGGCTAGGTGCTCCAAATACTTACTGGTTTCACATAGAATGGTGGGTGGACCTGGCCAGGTAGACATTAGAGACTATTACCATGTAGTACATATGGACCAACTCAGGTACTGGTTTGACAAAACTGACCCCCCAATGTGGACAGAAATTGAATCAGCATTATCCTAATGGGAGTTTGCTTAACTTACTAATATGTGACTCCTGGAAACCTGGAAATATTTCTCTACTCCCACTGCCAGTCCAGGCATCTATACTGGCTTGGAGGGAACTGACAATCTCACAAGCAGGGATTACGAAAGAAGGCCAGTGGGACTATCCTATTCAGTTATTAGAATGGGTCATTCCATTGCTGTCTATCAGGGGACTCCAAAATCAGGGTGTTAAATCAATGCTTGACCCTTTACACAAAAAGGAACCAAAGCCTATAGCTGCCATTATGTCAGAATTCAATCTCCAGAAGGAATCTTATATCACACGTGCTCGTATAATACACTTTCTAACGAGAAATCCTATACCCCAGATGTGAATCCCAACCCCCATTTGGGATATGTACTTTTCGCAGCCAAAGCCCAGCCGAGGCAGTTTCTTAATCTACAACACTCTACAAAACAAGACTGTTTTTCAAAAAACTATCTCCATGCTAAAATGGGAAACAAAACATTAAATCCAGTTTTACCCCTAGCCAATGGAGCACTGCCATTACAACTATATATAGGGCATCCCACTGTTTGGCTCACTGGGAAATGACCATTAAAATCATGCGGCGATAAAACCCTATTACTACTCGGTAAAAGAGAAGGTGATGTCTAAAGCCAGAGAAATTATGGATTTGCACCTCAGGAAACATCCTATTCAGATATTTGCGGACATATCTCCTGCCACAGTACAAAAACGTAGAGCGCTTAAACCTCTACTACAACCCCTCATTAATAACGGTATAAAATACCATTGGGCCTTCGTCTGGCATTCACTTACCAACGCAAAAAACACTCTTTTTCCTCTTTCCAGGAAGGTGAAGCAGTACATAAAAAGCTGGGCATACTCTCTGCAGGTCCTGGGAACTCAACACACCGTTCACAACCTAGGTGCTCTCCAGACAGGCCACCCCAGAGTCCTCTCTCCCCAATCTGGCGATCTACTAGAAGCAAGGCTCGGCTGAAGGCGAGACCACCATGAAAGAGCAATGTGTGTTGCCCTTCTTTTTTTGTTCCTCTCCAGGCTCATTTGGGTGATGGCAGTCACTTACCTTCTTGTTTGCTCCCGATTTTACTTTTTTTTGTTCTCTGATTGTCCCTCCCGATGTGCAGGCGGGATTAATGCTGTATCCTCGCTGATCCACTATCTGACACTGACATTTTGTGACTTTGGAACTCCCTCTGTTTCTTTTTTTTTTTGCACACATACAGTTGGGGTCATTCCTGATGATAATTTTTTATCTAATATAGTTATTCTGATTGCCCCCGGTTATACTCTGGGTTCTTCACCTAATGTTGAAACCGCTTGGGACTTCCTTTGTATGATATGGTCTAAGTGTTTTACTGACTATAATTAAGGCTGGGCTTTGGCGGAGGCCGGCTGTGGCTGTCTTTCACCCTGTTTGCCCTCAGTCCTCTCACTGAGTGGCGGGACCGAGGTCAAACCAGGCACGGGGTCTTATTGACCTGTTGCTGGTTCCAAAAGGAAGAGGGGCTATGCCCCTGTTGGGTAGATTGTTTGAAATTTTTCTGTTGATATTAATGCTATTGATCATTATTTCTTGTGTCTTTGTGGACGACCCTCTCTTGGGTGGCTGGCTTTTCTTTCTCATTCTCTCTCATTCCAAAGTTTTTACTAATCTTTCTCTATTTTCTTATTGCTTCGTGCTGGTCCCGCGGCTCCGGGCTCGGGCTGCCCTGGCGGGTTGGAAATTCGAAGGGTGTAGTCTGATATTCCTCCAAGATTTGGTGATAGTGTTTTTTCCTTTGTGCACCATGCGGACACCAGATAGGGCTCAGCCCTTTAAAGTTATTACTCATAACGTTAGGGGGCTAAATTCAGCAGTCAAAAGGTGAGCGGCCTTTCAATACTATAAATGTTTAAAGGCCGATGTGCTTCTCCTTCAGGAGACACATTTTCCTCCAACATACAATCCAAAATTTTTGCACCACTACTATCTGCAGTTTTTCTTAGCAAATGGACCTGGTAAGACTGTAGGGGTAGCTTTTTGTTTTTCGAAGAGAGCAAATTTCTCCCTGGAAAAACTAGTCTGTGACCCGGAGGGCCGTTATCTTGTAGTGACGGGACGTTTGGGAGGTTCACTGGTAACCCTGATATCTTATTATGCACCGAACACAGGTCAACTGCCCTTTTTCCGAAAAGTGTTCCACTCTGTAATCCCTGAACAACAGGGAATTGTTGGGAGGGGATTCTAATGTGGCACTGGATTCTATATTGGACAAATTGGGACGCACCTCTCCTCTTCACTTTCACTTTCCGAAGGTCGGTTGTAAGTTGGCTAAAATGCTTCATTACCATAATTTAATTGACGTATGGCGGGAGCTTAACCCATCCAGGAAGGACTATACTTTTTATTCCCATGCCCACTCCACTAACTCTAGGATTGACCACTTCTTGACAACCCCGGTGGTAATTTCTCAATTTAAAAAATGTAAGATAGTGGAGCTTCCATGGTCTGATCACTCAGCCATCTGGATGACTTGTGATACCCTACAATGCTTTCAGGGCCTGGCTCCTTGGAGGCTAAATGACTCACTATTGAGTAACCCCTCTATATGTTTTGACATAGAACAAGCACTTAAAGAGTACTTTGCCCAGAATGACCCCTCGGATACTTCAATGACCAACACATGGGCGATGCATAAAGCAACAATTAGAGGGCAGTTTATCCAGATTGCGGTGAGATTAAAAAATAACTCTAACTCACTAATACAACAAAAAGAGAGAGAACTGGCCGACCTGCTGACCCGGCATAAAAATAAACCAGACCTAGATTTAAGAGCGCAAATCGATACAGTAAGACTGGTATTAAATCCGTGTCTGACAACTAGGGCGGAAAAACACCTAAGATGGACACAGGCCAAATTTTATGCCCAGACTGACAAACCAGGAGCATTGCTTGCCCACAGACTGACACCCAGACCATGTCGTAGAACTGTCCTAAAGATTAGACAGCCAGATGGATCTTATACACAAAATCTACAAAAGGTATTAGCCCTTTTTCACTCATATTTTACCTCTCTGTACAGGGAGCCGAGGACCCCGGGGCCGGGGGTTATGGAGGACTTTTTAAATGAATTACCTTTGCCATTACTTTCTGAGTCCCATAGAGATGTAATGGAAGAGGATATTACCTTGGCAGAGGTAATGTCGTTAATTAAGGAAGCACACGCTTCCAGGACCCCTGGCCCGGACGGGTTTTCCGCCTACTATTATAAGAAATTTGCACACATATTAGCACCCCATATGTTGGAATTTTTTCAAGCCCTGTGGAGCGGGTCCTACTTAGAGAATGACTTAAATAGAGCCAACATATGTTTAATACCGAAGCCAGAGAGGGACCATGGGGAGTTGGGGAATTATCGCCCTATTTCGCTTATCAAAGTGGATCTAAAACTGCTAACCAAAATATATGCCAATAGGCTTAACACATTTTTGGAGCAATATATTCACGTGGATCAGGTGTGCTTTGTCCCAGGGCAACAGGCAGCAGACCAGATTCGGAGAGCCATAGATGTTATATCTCTTTTGTGTTCAGACTGGGATGGGGTGGGGCCGAGAAGGGGAATGTTGCTTTCATTGGACCTTCATAAGGCCTTTAATTCCCTTTCTTGGTCCTACCTGTTCCACGTTCTGTGACGGTGGAACTTTGGACCTAAATTTCTTTCACTTTTGAGGGTATTGTACTCAACCCCCTCAGCTAACATTGTAGCGTTCGGGAACAAGTCTAATTTACTACAAATCAGGACGGGAACCAGGCAGAGATGTCCTCTATCGCCCCTACTATTTGTGGTGGCCATGGAAACGTTGGCTATCGCCATTAGGGAAAATCCCAACATACACGGGGTGGTCAGCGGAGGTAGGGACCACAAGTGCGCATTGTTTGCAGATGACCTCCAAATGTTTATAACTGACCCCGTCACGACCCTGCCTAACTTGATATCTCTGTTAACTAGATTTGGAGAAGTGTTGGGTCTGGTAGTTAACCAATCGAAATCGGAGGCATTCGATATCAACCTTCCCACTCCAATTTTGAATTCGATACACACGTCTTTTCCTTTTCGGTGGTGTATATAGGCCCTTTCCAATTTAGGGGTGAAACTCATGCCTGACATTTCCTCCCTATATGGGACGAACTATATTCCCCTTCTTAAGTCTATGACAGAGGAGTTACAGAATTGGCAGAATGTTGGTCTTTCCTGGATGGGTAGAATTGGGGCTGTTAAAATGACGGTCCTACCCAGAATTCTTTACTATTTCAGATCTTTACTAGAGTTGAGCGGACACCTGGATGTTCAGGTTTGGCCAAACTTCGGGAAAAAGTTTGGGTTTGGTACCGAACTTGACCCCGGACCCTGAACCCCATTGAAATCAATGGTGACCCGAACTTTTGGGAACAAAAATGGCTGTAAAAAAGTCCTGGACAGGGCTAGAGGGCTGCAAAAGGAAGCAAAATGGGGGTAAGAGTTGGACAAGTGCCCTGCAAACAACTGTGGGTAGGGAAATAACTTAAAATCACATAAAAAAAATAGAGGAGGAGGTGGATGTGGAGTAGGAGGTTGAGTAGGCCGTGACCGTGGCGGTGTAGGTGGAAGTGGCGGTGGAGGAAGAGGAGGAGGTAGCCAACACTGTTTTTTGTTTGTTTTTTTTTTTCTAATTAGGATAGCCCCCAAAATATTGAGACATATTCAAAAAAAAAGTATACCAATGGCTGCATGAGGCCGGTCTAAATGTCTATTCTGCACAAGGTACAGTCAAGTCTTGTGGGATCCATGCCTGGTCCATTTTAATAAACGTTAGCTTGTCCACATTGGCTGTGCACAGGCGGCTGCCCTAGCCAGTGATAACGCCCCCTGCCGTGCTAAACACACGTTAAGACAATACACTGGCTGCAGGGCAGGCCAGCACCTCCAAGGCATAAAGGGCAAGCTCAGGCCATGTGCCCAATTTGGAGACCCAGAAGTTAAATGGGGCAGACCCATCAGTTAGAACGTGTAGGCTTGTGCACACATACTGTTCCACCATGTTGCTGAAATGCTGCCTCCTGCAAAGACCTTGCCTATCAGCTGGTGGTGCTGTTTGTTGTGGCATGCTGCTGACAAAGCTTTTCCACATTTCGGCCATGCTAACCCTGCCTTCTGAGGTGCTGGCGGTGCCACAGCTGCATTGGCAACCTCTTCCTCCTCCTCTGCCTTCGCCTTGTGCTTCCACTGAGCCCCCGCTATCATTTGGGAATGCCCTCAGCAGTGCGTTTACCAGCGTGCGCTGGTAGTCGTGGATCTTCCGATCACACTCCAGTGAGGGAATTAGGGATGGCACGTTGTCCTTGTAACGGGGATCCAGCAGGGTGGCCACCCAGTAATCAGCACAAGTTAAAATGTGGGCAAACTCGGCTGTCGTTGAGCAGGCATCGCAGCATGTAGTCGCTCATGTGTGCCAGGCTGCCCAGAGGCAAAGACAAGCTGTCCACTGAGGGAGGTGTATCATCGGTGTCCTCCGTATCCCCCCAGCCACACTCCAGTGATGCCCAGGAGCTGCGTTGGGTGCCACCCTGCTGTGAATACGGATCCTCCCCCTCCTCATCATCATCATCATCCTCATCCTCCTCATCCTCCAGAACTGTGCCCTGGCTTGAACATTTTTTACCTGGCCTATGCTGGTGCAGGAACCCACCCTCCCAGCCACTTGTGAATGACTGACCTGATAACCGTGGAAATGACCCCTCTTTCTCCTCCTCTTCCTCCTGTGCCACATCCTCTTCCATCATCGCCCGAAGTGTTTTTTCAAGGAGACATAGAAGTGGAATAGTAACGCTGACAACAGCGTCATCGGCACTGGCCATGTTGGTGGAGTACTCGAAACACTGCAATATGGTACACAGGTCTCGCATGGAGGCCCACTCGTTGGCGGTGAAGGGGTGCGTGCGACCCGTGTGTGCTGCAGCTGAAACTCCACTATTGCCTGCTACTGCTCGCATAGTCTTTCCAGCATGTGCAAGGTGGAGTTCCACCTTGTAGGCACGTCGCATAGGAGGTGGTGAGCGGGAAGGCCGAAGTACTGCTGCAGCACAGACAGGCGAGCAGCAGCAGGGTGAGAACGCCAAAAGCGCGCACAGACGGCCCGCACTTTCTGCAGCATTTCTGACATATCCGGGTAGTTTTTTAAAAATTTCTGCACCACCAAATTCAGCACATTCACGAGGCAAGGGATGTGTGTCAAACCGACTAGGCCCAAAGCTGCTACGAGATTTCGCCCATTATCGCACACCACCAGGCCGGGTTTAAGGCTCAGTGGCAACAACCACTCATCGGTCTGTTGTTCAATGCCCATCCACAGCTGCTGCGCAGTGTGGGATTTATCCCCCAAACATATCAGTTTTAAAACAGCCTGCTGTCGTTTCCCCCTGGATGTGCTGAAGTTGGTGGTGAAGGTGTTACACTGAGTGGATGAGGAGGTGGTAGAGGAGGAGGAAGCATAGTAGGAGGAGGAGGCAACAGGAGGCAAAGAGAAATGCCCTGCAATCCTCAGTGGCGGAAGGACATGCGCCAAATGGCTAGCCACCTCAGGCCCACCCTCCACTGCATTTGCCCAGTGTGCAGTTAGCGAGATATAGCATTCCTGCCCGTGCTTACTGGTCCACGTATCAGATGTTATGTGGACCTTGCCACAGATGTCGTTGCGCAGTGCACACTTGATCTTGTCCAGACTTGTTTGTGCAGGGAAGGGATGGCTCGCCTGGAAAAGTAGTGACGGCTGGGAACCACGTACTGTGGGACAGCCATCACCATCAGGTTTTTAAAACTATCCGTGTCCACCAGATGGAATCACAGAAATTCAAAGGCCATGAATTTTGAAATGCTTGCATTCAGGGCCAGGGATCGCGGGTGGGTAGAGGGGTACTTCCTCTTTCTCTCCAGTGTTTGGGAGATGGAGAGCTGTAAGCTTCCATGGGACCGTGTGGAAATGCTTGGGGACGGTGGCAGACATGGTGGCGTTGCTGTCACATGGTCTGTTTGCTGGGTGGCAGGTGACACTGGCACTGTAGAGGTGGAGGAAGAGGCCAAGGCAGCAGCAGAAGAGGAAGCAGGAGGAGGCCGAGACCTTTCTTGGATTTTGAGGTACTTATTCCACTGCAGCTCGTGCTTTGAATTTAGATGCCTGGTCATGCAGGTTGTGCTCAGGTTTAGAACATTTATGCCTCGCTTCAGGCTCTCATTGCACAGCGTGCCAACCACTCGTGTCTTGTCGTCAGCACATTGTCTGAAGAACTACAACGCCGGAGAACGCCTTTGAGCTGCCTTTGGTGTGCTAGGTCCCTGGGTGTGGTGGGTAGCAGCAGGCGCACTATCTAGGGGACAGTCGCTCCGCTTTTGCAACCTGCTTCCTCTTTTGCTGTGCTGGTGCCTCTGTGCGACCACCACCTCTTCCTCCAAACTGCACATGTCACTCGCATGACCTTCATTCCATGTTCACGTGGCTACGGGTTGGTGAAGACAACGTCCTACTCCTGTACCTTTGTGGTGGCGTCGTGTAGAGACTACTACTGCTTTGTGTCCACGGTTGACGACGCCGAAAGGTGTCACACGTCTGACTGTTCCTCCCGTCACCCCTTCCCACCCACCTTCTACTACACCTCCTCCTACAACTCCAGGATCTGGGGTGTACCTTACTTCCAGTACGCTCACTGTACACGTCAAACCTCCTTCTCCACCACCAGCGTGTCTCCGTGGTCGTGTCGTTTTC
>BLSH010144802.1:1153579-1164993 GCA_018402905.1 Glandirana rugosa | reverse complement strand
TGGAATACGTCCGTAGGTCGTCCCTACTAGTCTAGCCAACCGACGTGAATTGGTGAACGGCTGCCGACTAGCCGTTTACTGCCGCTGTCTCACCGAGACATTGCTCTTTTCGGCAGTATACTGCCGCCGGCGCTCTGTCTCGGATCACTCGCACGCGCGCGGCGGTCTCCGCGCGGGCGCGAGAGACACAAAACGGCGCTACGGGGGGGGGCCTCACTTCCTTGCCTCCAGGCACATTCATTTGTGCCTGGAGGTAAGACACTTCCCCCTTCCGACACTGGTGAAGGGAAGAGGACAATCCCGTCAGGGGTGTGTCACTGATTACTGTGTAAATGCCATTGGCAGTGAAGGGGTTAACATGCAGGGGGCGCTCTAAGGGTTAACTATGTTCCCTGGGCGTGTTCTAACTGTGTGGGGACTGCCCTAACAGGAGAAGGGAAGTGGTCACAGCCTTCCCCCTTCACAGAATGGAGGTCCGTGTTTACTTACACGGACCTCCGTTCCTTCACTCCGGGGGGGGGCATCGCGGCAAAACACAGAGAGCGCGGGCGCGCCTCTGGCGGCGCGCGCACGCTCACTAGGCTCTGTCTCGCGGCCGCCGTCATATGACGGCTTTTCTCGTTACAGAGCCACTCTGTCGCCGTCATTTGCCGATCAGCCGTCGGCAAGTGGTTAAGTGCAGCCAACCGATCTGATCATCCCTGCTGGATGCCTGCATAAGGTATCCCTGACACCACCTCACTGAAAATAACCTTCTTGATCCCCTTCAGTCTGGATTTCGTCCACAGCACTCCGCAGAAACTGCCCCCTAAAACTAACCTCAAAAACCAATGGCCATTATTCCGTACTCTTTCTCTTGGACCTTTCTGCTGCCTTTGATGCAGTTGATCACCTCCTCCTCAAAAAACTCAGTTTGCTTGGTCTCCATGTCTGTGTTCTCCGTTGGTTTGAATTTTACCTATCTCACTGCACCTTCAGTGTCACTTACAACTCCACTTTCTCCTCTCCAACTCCTCTTACCGTTGGGGTCCCCCAAGGTTCTGTACTTGGACCCCTACTATTCTCGATCTACACGTCCTCCCTAGGTCAGCTGATAACCTCCCATGGCTTCCGCTATCATTTATATGCCGATGACACCCAAATCTATCTCTCTACCCTTCAGGTCACCCCATCAGTCTCCTCACAGATCACTGCCTTACTAACAGACATATCAGCCTGGATGTCACAGCACTTCCTCAAACTGAATCTATCTAAAACTGAGCTCATGATATTTCCTCCCCCACGTGCCCCTTCCTCTGACTTCTCTGTTAAGATCAATGGCACAACTATTAGTGCATCCCTACATGCCAGGGTGCTAGGGGTAACCCTAGACTCTGAACTGTCCTTTCAGGACCACATCCAATCCCTGGCCAAATCATGCCGCCTTAGCCTCCGCAACATCTCTAGAATATGCCCCTTTTTAACCAATGACACCACCAAGCTTCTAATTCACTCTCTGGTTATCTCTCACCTACTGCAACTCTCTCCTCATTGGATTACCTTTGCATACATTATCCCCCCTTCAGTCCATAATGAATGCTGCTGCAAGACTTATCTACCTTACCAACCGCTCAGTGTCCTCCACCCCTCTCTTTACTGGCTTTCACTCACCCAACAAATAAAATTCAAAGTACTAACAATTATTTACAAAGCCATCCACAACTCTGCCCCCAGCTACATCTCTAACCTAGTCTCAAAATACCAACCAAGCTGCCCTCTTCGGTCCTCCCAAGACCTCCTGCTCTCTAGCTCCCTTGTCACCTCCTCCCATGCTCGCCTCCAGGATTTCTCCAGAGCTGCTCCCATCCTTCGGAACTCCCTACCCCAATCTGTCCGACTGTCTCCTAATCTATCCATCTTTAGATGATCCCTAAAAACCTTTCTCTTTAAAGAAGCCTATCCTGCTTTTATCTAATACACTGTCTTACTTTCTACATCAGCTCATCCCCTACAGCTATTACTTTTTGTATAAATTGACCCTCCCTCTTAGATTGTAAGCTCTAACGAGCAGGGTCCTCTGATTCCTCTTGTACCAAATTATGATGTAACTGTACTGTCTGCCTTCATTTTGTAAAGTGCTGCGCAAACTGTTGGCACTATATAAATCCTGTATAATAATAATAATAATAATAAAATAGTATGTGCAGGAGAAGAGTGTGGAGTGTATGAACGTGGGTAGTATGTGCAGGAGAGGAGTGCGGAGTGTATGGAGGTGGGTAGAATGTGCAGGAGAAGAGTGTGGAGTGTATGGAGGTGGGTAGAATGTGCAGGTGAGGAGTGTGGAGTGTACAGTGGTGGGTAGTATGTGCAGGATGGTGTCAGTCAGTAGGGCAGTGGACGGTGTCAGCAGTTCCTTATTTTTTTACAGTTTAATTTTTTATTATTTTTTTTTCTCCAAATGCTTTTTGGGGGCCAGTGGATGGTGCCAGTAGGGCAGTGGATGGTATCAGTAGAGCGATGGACAGTGCCAGAATTTTTTTGTTTTTATTAATTTTTACAATGGTATTTTTTAATTATTTTTGTATTTTTTTTTTGCAATGATTTGGGGGGGGGGGGGGGGTAGTGGATAGTGTAAGTAGGGCAGTGGACGGTGTCATCAGTTTTTTGCAGTTTTTTTGTTTTTTATTTTTCATTTTGTTATTATTTTTTTCACAGTGCTTCAGGCGAAATGATGGGGGGGGATTTGGGGCAGTGGACGGTGTCAGTAGGGCAGTGGATGGTTTAAATAGTTTTTTATGTATTTTTTTTCACAATGCTTTGTTATGGGGGGGGGGGAGTTGGGGCAGTGGTCAGTGTCGGTGGGGAGGGGGGTGGGATGGTGTCAGTACTTTTTTACTTTATGTTATTTTTTACTATTGTATTTTTTATTTTTATTGTAAAACATTTTAATTTTGTAATATTTATTGATTTTGTTTTTCTATCAGCTCTGTTGGTGGGCTTTTGTGAGATATCAGGGGTCTAAACAGACCCCTGATATCTCCCCTTTGAGACAGAGAAAGGGACTGAAGACACAGATTCCTCAATCCCTTTCACAGCAGTCTCAGCATTGAAGATGAATGAACAGAGACACAGCAGCTCCTGTTCATTCCTAAACTGAAGCAGAGTAACATAGTTTACTCTGCTCAGTTATCACAGGACACAGGAGCGATCGGTAGCGATCACTCTGTGTCCAATTCAGACAAGGAAGGGGCCGGTAAATTACATATTTACCGGCCCCTTCCTCCGCTCTCCATCCTGATACATCCCCCGCAGCTGACGAGAGAGGAGTGAAGCCTGCAGCGGGGCAGCGAAGGAGGGGTGGAGGAGCACACAGCGGGGCAGAGGACACCGTCAGAGGAGGATACCAGGGCAGAAGAAGACACGGAGCCGAGGAGGACACCGGGGCAGAAGAAGACACGGGGGCAGAGGAAGACACAGGGGTGGAGGAGGACATCGTCAGAGGAGGATACCAGGGCAGAAGAAGACACGGGGCAGAGGAGGACACCAGGGCAGAAGAAGACACAGGGCAGAGGAAGACACCAGGGTGGAGAAGAACACAAGGAACAGCTGGGGATGATTGGTGCGGAGAGGGACTACTGTGAGCACTGATCTCCCTGTATGATATTTCAGTTGACAGCTGCAAGACGGAGAGGAGGAGAAGCAGCTGTCAGCTCAGCTGAAAAGCTATACAGGGAGATTGGTGATCACAGTTGTCCCCCACCACACCGATCATACCCGGCTGTCAAGGGACAATCATCCATGGGCGCATGGTGGGTCACAGTGCCCCCCCCCCCCCCTTGGGGGCCCTTGTGCAGTGAAGACTCTGCACCCATGGATGAACGCCACTGAATCCACTGCGGCCAAATCTTTCTGTGCAAATAGGCTTACCTCAGTTTTTTGCTTCCTTTTAGAAGATGTGTCCTGCTTGTTTCATGTTGTATTGCAAATTTGAATGCTGTAAGCACTATAGGCTTAATTTAGGGGTATTTCACATTCAAAATAAATAATGAATAATGAATACTTGAATATTATCACATCATTTTAAACTAGTTTTAAAAATATCCATTTATGCTCCTTCCATACCTGTAGGCCTTTTGTGAATGGGGTGATGCCTGCCCCAAACACTTCCCTAGCAGTACAGGAGGGAGCTCTGTCTTTCCCCCAAGCCACACACATACTCATTGTGCTTCTTACGAACCCCACGCATACGTATTGTGCTCTCTGCTGAGCAAAAGAGCTCAGTGACTGCAATGGGAGAGGGAACGTTGCAGCTGCTGAGGTCATCAATGGCGTCAAGAGATAGTACTGTGCATCTGTAGGGCTCAGAAGGACAACGCTTGCTCCTATACCACTAGGGGGCACTCATTCTAACAGCTGGTCCGTCCTAGAGGATAGGACAGAGCTATGAATAATTGGATACTCGGCCTTGTCACTGTAGTCCTTTGTTACTGTCCAGCCAATAGGATTTGGGTAAGTAAAGGAGAATTTTAGGGGTTTTTTTTAACCACTTCAGCCCTGGAAGGTTTTACCCCCTTAATGACCAGAGCACTTTTTTACAATTTGGCACTGCGCTGCTTTAACAGGTAATTCCACGGTCATGAAATGCTGTACCCAAACGAAATTTGCATTCTTTTTTCCCACAAATAGGGATTTCTTTTGGTGGTATTTAATCACCTCTGGGATTTTTATTTTTTGCAATATAAATGAAAAAAGACGATTTTTTTTTTTAATTTTATTTTCTACTTTTTGTTATAAAAAAATCCAATAAACTCAATTTTAGTCATACATTTAGGCCAAAATGTATTCAGCCACATTAGGTAAAAAAAAATTCAACAAGCGTATATTTATTGGTTTGCGCAAATGTTATAGCATCTACAAACTAGGGTATATTTACTGGAATTTACGCAGCTTTTTGTTTATGACTGCCTATCTCATTTCTTGAGATGCTAAAATGGAAGGGCAGTACAAAACCCCTCCAAATTACCCCTTTTTGGAAAATAGACACACCAAGGAATTTGCTGAGAAGCATGTTGAGCCCACTGAATATTTTAGTTTTTGTCACAAGTGATTGAAAATTGACAAAAAATAAATAAATTACACAAAGTTGTCACTGAAATTATATATTGCTCACACATGCCATGGGTATATGTGGAATTACTCCCCAAAATACATTCTGCTACTTCTCTTAAGTATGGGGTTACCACATGTGTGAGACTACCTATCAGAGTTTTGGAGGGAGGCCATGAAATGTCAAGATAGCACAAAACCCCCCCAAATGACCCCATTTTGGAAAGTAGACACCCCAAGCTATTATCTGAGAGGCATATTGAGTATTTTGCAGTTTTCCCTTTTTGTCACAAAGTTTTGAAAATTGGAAAAAGAAAATATATATATATTTTCCTTTTCATTCTTCATTTTCCAAAAACAAATGAGAGCTGCAAAATACGCACCACGCCTCTTAGCCAATACCCTGGGGTGTCTACTTTCCAAAATGGGGTCCTTTGGGGGGGGGGTTGTGTTATCTTGACATTTCAGGGCCTCCGAAACTGTGATAGGTAGTGAGGATTAAAATCACCATTTTACGCACTTAGAAAGCCTGAAGGCGGTGATTGGTTTACGGGGTCCTGTATGCAACTAGGCTCCCAAAAAGTCCCACACCTGTGGTATCCCCATACTCAGGAGAAGCAGCAGAATGTATATTGGGGTATAATTCCACATATACCCATGCCATGTGTGATCAATATATCATTTAGTGACAACTTTGTGTAAAAAAAATGTTTTAATTTTCGCGAAACGTGTGGAAACATTTAAAATACTCCATGGACTCAACATGCCTCTCAGCAAATGGTTTGGGGTGTCTACTTTCCAAAATAAGATAAGAGGGGGGTTTTTGGGACTTTAAGTGAGGCACGTCCAGAGACGTGTCTCCATCCCAGGTTCAGTGACAAAAAACAAAGGGAGTTGGGACTTTAAATGAGGCAGTTAACCCATGAGGTAAAAATGTATGAACGTGTTTATTGACAGAAGTGCATACAGTACATATAAGAAATAATTGTTCAAATAATTGTACAAGCTCAAAGGCATAGCAGTAGTGTCATGGTTCATATCTGTACATGGATCTATAAAATTGACAACATCAAGGAATATGAGTTGATAATAAGATTGAATAAATACACACACATATATAACAAAACTAGGCGGCACAAACGAAAAATTGATTGATACATGAGTAATAAAATAATAATAAATGTAGATGTGAATGGGTCATAGAAAAAGATCCCATTGGGCATGAAGCCACATCCTGAATGCCCGACACGTTTCATGTATACAACACTTCTTCAGGGAGGGATGCTATGATATATCTACAAAAAGCACATGTAAGATGATTCAGTTTAAGTTTAAAGTGAGGTAAAGCACTATGAGAGAAGGATGGGGGTAGATTTGAGATACTCACAAAAATGGTACATGTTGATGTGTGGTGTGCATGAAACCAAAGCGAAGGATGCCGTCCGGCCCGGGAGCTGAGATGGCCATTCACCCGCAACGTAGGAACACACAGATGACACTCCACAAGCCCAGACCCTCCGTCACCATGAAGATGAATATAGTGACCTGAGGTGTAAACTTGCCAAAAAGATCTAAGTGGAAAAAATGTAGGTGCATTAAGTAAGATAGTCCAAATTCTTCTGAAGGGTGTCATAGGAGATATAACACCAAGTGAGCGGTGGGTAACCGGTGGAAACATGCTGATGCAAGAAACATGGGTGAGTATTCTGCGCAGTAAAAATCCATACCATGGAGTGAGAAGTGTAACAAAGTCAGAAGGACCCAAGTCCACCATAGCAAGGACCATCACCAGAAGAGTGAGAGCAATGGTAGGGGGAAAATGGTGAAGAGAGAGCAAGCTGACAACCCGATTGTGGATGACATGTGGGGGTTACCTTTGATTAAAAGCGGAAGCACCGTCCTCCGTTCGGTGCTCAAATGAGAACATGCGACAAGATAAAGCGTGTCTGGGGAAGTGCCCTCCATATATGCTCCATGCGACCGGGATGGCCATCAACGTCACGCTGGCGTGACGTGTGTAGGGAGGGGCCACGGCTCGGGCCAAACGTTGACCCGTAGCCGGCGCCCGCTCCCCGCCAATGTCAGCTGGATGGAAGACTCGCGACGCCATGCTGCCACCAAGACATGACATGCATGTAAGGCGCGGATGCGTGGCGCCAATGCGCTGTAATCACACGCCCCGCCCCCAAAACCATCCCCCCATTGGTCCACTGAGACTGCGAACAGCCAAGGCGGAAGGGGGAGGAGAGAGAGAGGGAAGATGCACAGAGCGCATCGCAGCTCCCGGGTACAAAACACCACCCCAAGCCAATGTCCACGCACACCCAACATCAATCCTATTGATATCCATGGGAAAGAGTACCACCATGTAGGGTTACCGTGGTGTGTAGTAAGGATGGACCCATTGTGGTCCACTCCAAACAAGACGTGCACCTCAATTCAATGGCAGGGGAACACTGCCTATCTGAAAATAACTGCCTCCATCCCTGTTCAGTATAAGATAAGAGGGGGGTTTTTGGGACTTTAAATGAGGCACATCCAGAGACGTGTCTCCATCCCGGTTCAGTGACAAAAAACAAAGGGAGTTGGGACTTTAAATGAGGCAGTTAATCCATGAGTTAAAAGCGTATGAACATGTTTATTGACAGAAGTGCATACAGTACATATAAGAAATAATTGTTCAAATAATTGTACAAGCTCAAAGGCATAGCAGTAGTGTCATGGTTCATATCTGTACATGGATCTATAAAATTGACAACATCAAGGATTATGAGTTGATAATAAGATTGAATAAATACACACACACATATATAACAAAACTAGGCGGCACAAATTAAAAATTGATTGATACATGAGTAATAAAAATAATAATAAATGTAGATGTGAATGGGTCATAGAAAAAGATCCCATTGGGCATGAAGCCACATCCTGAATGCCCGACGTGTTTCGTGTATACAACACTTTTTCAGGGGCGGATGCTATGATATATCCTCCTATGATAGACCCCCCGTCACCATGAAAATGAATATAGTGACCTGAGGTGTAAACTTGCCAAAAAGATGAAGCCACATCCAGAATGCCCGACGCGTTTCGTGTATACAACACTTCTTCAGGAAGAATACTTACTGCGCAGAATACTCACTGCGCAGAATACTCACCCATGTTTCTTGCATCAGCATGTTTCCACCGGTTACCCACCGCTCACTTGGTGTTATATCTCCTATGACACCCTTCAGAAGAATTTGGACTATCTTACTTAATGCACCTACATTTTTTCCACTTAGATCTTTTTGGCAAGTTTACACCTCAGGTCACTATATTCATTTTCATGGTGACGGAGGGTCTGGGCTTGTGGAGTGTCATCTGTGTGTTCCTACATTGCGGGTGAATGGCCATCTCAGCTCCCGGGTCGGACGGCATCCTTCGCTTTGGTTTCATGCACACCACACATCAACATGTCCCATTTTTGTGAGTATCTCAAATCTACCCCCATCCTTCTCTCATAGTGCTTTACCTCACTTTAAACCTAAACTGAATCATCTTACATGTGCTTTTTGTAGATATATCATAGCATCCGCCCCGAAGAAGTGTTGTATACACGAAACGCGTCGGTCATTCAGGATGTGGCTTCATGCCCAATGGGATCTTTTTCTATGACCCATTCACATCTACATTTATTATTATTTTTATTACTCATGTATCAATCAATTTTTTTTTCGTGCCGCCTAGTTTTGTTATATATGTGTGTGTGTATTTATTCAATCTTATTATCAACTCATATTCCTTGATGTTGTCAATTTTATAGATCCATGTACAGATATGAACCATGACACTACTGCTATGCCTTTGAGCTTGTACAATTATTTAAACAATTATTTCTTATATGTACTGTATGCACTTCTGTCAATAAACACGTTCATATGTTTTTACCTCATGGTTTAACTGCCTCATTTAAAGTCCCAATTCCCTTTGTTTTTTGTTACTTTCCAAAATAGGGTCACTTGAGGGGGGGGGGGTTGTGCTATCTTGGCATTTCATGGGCTCCGAAACTGTGATAGGTAGTGAGGATTAAAATCACCATTTTACGCACTTAGAAAGCCTGAAGGCGGTGATTGATTTATGGGGTCCTGTATGCAACTAGGCTCCCAAAAAGTCCCACACGTGTGGTATCCCCATACTCAGGAGAAGCAGCAGAATGTATTTTGGGGTGTAATTTCACATATACCTATGCCATGTGTGAGCAATATATCATTCAGTGGCAACTTTGTGTGTAAAAAAATAACCTTGTGGCAAAATATAAAATTTCCCATGGATTCAACATGCCTCTTAGCAAATGGTATGGGGTGTCTACTTTCCAAAATGGGGTCATTTGGGGAGGGTTTGTGCTATCTTGGCATTTCATGGGCTCCGCAACTGTGATAGGTAGTGAGGAGTGAAATCAAACATGTACGCCCTTAGAAATCCTGAAGGCGGTGTTAGGATTTCGGGGTCCTGTATGCAGCTAGACTCCCAAAAAGTCTCACACATATGGTATCCCTGTACTCAGGAGAAGCAGCAGAATGTATTTTGGGGTGTAATTTCACATATACCCATGCCATGTGTGAACAATATATCATTCGGTGGCAACTTTGTGTGTAAAAAAAAAAAAATTAAATTTCCCCCGAAACTTGTGGCAAAATATAAAATATTCCATGGACTCAACATCCCTCTCAGCAAATAGCTTGGGGTGTCTTCTTTGCAAAAAGAGGTCATTTGGAGGGGTTTTGAATTGTCCTGGCATTTTTATGCCCAACATTAGAAGCTTATGCCAAACAACACCCACTCTTCTAACCACTTAAACCACCAAGTCCTTTCTGACACTTGTTGTTGTTATTAAAGTAGAGGACCTACAGATTAAAATGGAGGGTTGTGCAATTTGTTTTTTCACAAAGTATTTGGGCAGCGATTTTTCAAATGCAATTTTTTTGGAAAAAAATATACTTTTTTGAATTTTAATGCACAAAAACGCAAGATATTGCCCAAATGTTTGGTGGAACATAAAAGATGACCTTATACCAAGTACATACAGTTGTGCTCATAAGTTTACATACCCTGGCAGAATTTAAGATTTCTTGGCCATTTTTCAGAGAATATGAATGATAACACAAAAACATTTATTTCACTCATGGATAGTGTTTGGCTGAAGCCATTTATTATCAACCAAGTGTGTTTACTCTTTTTAAATCATAATGACAAGAGAAACTACCCAAATTACCCTAATCAAAAGTTTACATACCCCGGTGATTTTGGCCTGATAACATGCACACAAGTTTACACAAAGGGGTTTGAATGGCTATTAAAGATAACCATCCTCACCTGTGATCTGTTTGCTTGTAATTAGTGTTTGTGTATAAAAGGTCAATGAGTTTCTGGACTCCTGACAGACCCTTGCATCTGTCATCCAGTGCTGCGCTGACGTTTCTGGATTCTGAGTCATGGGGAAAGCAAAAGAATTGTCAAAACAGCTACGGGAAAAGTTAGTTGAACTGTATAAAACAGGAAAGGGATATAAAAAGATATCCAAGGAATTGAGAATGCCAATCAGCAGTGTTCAAACCAGGCCTGTACTGGCCATCGGGACTACCGGGAGTTTCCCGGTGGGCCGATGGCTCAGTGGGCCGGTTCAGTGTCACTGTGACATCCTACAGCCTCTGTCATAGTAATGGCTGTGCAGCCATTACTATGAGCACCGCTGTACACTGGGCTGATCAGCAGAGCGGGGAGCCGCCGAAGCCCAGAGGAGTGCCACAGAGGAAAAACTCTTCTGTCCCTCTCCTCCCCCCCTGCTCGAGCCGCCGCTGTGAGTGGAGGAGAGGGCTGTTTCCTGCCCATCCCCCCTCCTCCTTCGGTCAGTAGCAGGGGGGGGGGGGAGTGGCTGTGATCTCTGTGTGGAGAGAGAGAGAGCAGCTGTGGGCTTTTCATCCCCCCTCCCTCTCCTCCTCATGCTGCTGTGCTCTGGAGAGGGGAACGGCGCCCTCTCCTTACCATTGGGCAGGAAAATAAAAAAGAACACAAAGGAGGATCATGGGACATGTAGTCCTGAGGCCCATCGCAATCCTAACAG
The DNA here is from genome assembly GCA_018402905.1 of Glandirana rugosa. Lineage (NCBI taxonomy): Eukaryota > Metazoa > Chordata > Amphibia > Anura > Ranidae > Glandirana > Glandirana rugosa. Next base: position 1,153,805 of record BLSH010144802.1, on the reverse strand, counting down.
AGGAACTGCAACCCCCAGCATACCCATCTTTAGGGAAGGGAGAGAAAGCAAGGCTATGGGAGGTAAGTGACATGCTGCATCTGGATGTGGGGACCCTGATGTAAGGGAGGGCTCTCTGGGGACCCTGATGTAAGGGGGGCTCTGTGGGGACCCTGATGTAAGGGGGGCTCTGTGGGGACCCTGATGTAAGGGAGGGCTCTCCCCCCTACTTTTCGGGTGTCGACGA
>BLSH010144802.1:1126214-1141954 GCA_018402905.1 Glandirana rugosa | reverse complement strand
TCCGTAGTCATCCAATTTACAAAAACTTATAAATAAAGTTTCTTTGTGTCATTTGATCGAGACATTCACCTTTTCCCCCAGTTGTTTTTGTTATACCATAGTTTTTATGGCTTTGAAATTTTCATGTTGTTGTAATCGAGTTAGTCGTTGGTTCGATTTTGTGTTCTCGATTTTGGGAAGTTTTGACCGCAAGAGAAGGAGTAGTAGACATACAGGTTTGTCTCGAAGTCGAAGTCGACCACATTCCAATAGTCGTATCTATAACAGTAGTAGTGACTCAAGCGTCAGTAGTGGTAGTGACGACAGTAAGAGTATGTTTCGCGACAGAAGTGACGGTAGGTATCGTAATGATTACGGTGTAAAGAACTTCGCCTTCAAGAAATGTGGCATTAGTAATGCTATGGATGGCAGTGAAGACAGCGCTTTGTATGAGAATGACAGCAGTGATGGTGATGACTGCGAACTCAGTGATGATGACAATATCTATGCTGATAACCTTACACCAGCTGAAGCTGAAGCTCTGTTTGGACATACAGATGATGAGGAAGAGAACGCCAGTTTTGAAGGGTTTTAGCTCTTGTGTTTTAGCTTGGTTGCTGATTGAGCTAATGTTGTTGTACTTTTAAAGTTTCGGTATTTTTGATACCATATTGTTTTTGTTGACCCCCTTTTCCACTTACAGAGCTAGTTTACTGTGTTTCTTTGAAATAAATATTCAAAAACATTTAACCTACTGATGCCTCAATTAATGTAATTTTATTGGTATCTATTTTTATTTTTTAAATTTACCAGTAGCTGCTGCATTTCCCACCCTAGGCTTATACTCGGGTCAATCACTTTTCCCAGTTTTATGTGGTAAAATTAGGTGCCTCGGCTTATATTCGGGTCGGCTTATACTTGAGTATATACGGTATATAAAAAACTAATTTATTCACCAGTTTAGGCCAAAATTCTTCTACATATTTTTGGTAAAAAAAAAAAATCGCAATAGGCGTATATTGAATGGTTTGCGCAAAAGTTGCCGCATTTACAAGCTATGAGAATTGATTTATGGCGTATTTCCCTATTTTTTTTACTAGTAATGGCGGTGATCTGTGATTTTTATCGGGACTTCGAAAATTGCCGTGGACAGATCAGACATTTTTGACACTTTTTTGGGACCAATGACATTTATACAGCGATCAGAGCTAAAAAAAAAACAAACTGATTGCTGTGTAAATTTCATTGGCAGTGAAAGGGTTAACCTGTAGGGGGCGATCAAGGGGTTAACTGTAATGTAACATCCGTGATGACACTCCTATGACGAGCAAAACGCGCTGACGTCACTTCCGGGTCCGTCGCGGTTACACACGTCATTTCCAGCAGCGTGGATTGCCGAGTGGAACGCACGCCATCTGTATCCATTGCCGGGAGCTGTGTCATGTGTCATTGATGTCTGCTTTACAGCTAAACGTCTCTAAGTAGGTTTTATTTTTTGTGCAATAAACCGTGTTTTTAGCAGTCTACACTATGGTATCTTTTCATTTTTCTTGAGTGCCTTGGGATCCGGAATATCATATGTGGTCTCCTTCTGGACACTAGCCCCCATCAGCCTATTTGACCCACTGACTGAAAAGCAGTGGGTCCATATCATCTGGTGAGTACGGGCACTATAGGGGGTCACCAGTCACGTCACCACCTTTTTGCACTGGATCATGTATTTTGAGCACTGAAGAGCACTTTATTGGAGCACCTTACTATCTCACAATTGGACTGTGATATTTATATGTTATTATGATTGGACTTTCTGTTGGGTTGGCGCTGGTATATTATTTTCCATTGTGCCAGCAGGTCTAGTACCTGAATACAGCAGCCCCCATTTGCTGTTTTTGTTTTTATTGGTTTTACAGCAAGTATTTTTGCAAAACAAATTGTTCACTTTTGTATGGAATTTTCCTATCACTATTTTGTATCATATAGGTAGGCGCTGAGTTATATGTAATATTCAGGGGTTAACTGTGTTCCCTGTGGGTGTGTTCTAACTGTGTGGGGGCTGGGCTGGCAGGGGTATGACAGATCTAACTGATCCCTATTACAGGGATCAGTAGATCTCTGTCATGGTGCCTGACAGAACGGGAAACCGCCGTGCTTACATTGGCAGTTCCCCGTTTCTTCCTGTGTAGTAGGCGATCACGGGTCGCCAGCGGACATCGAGTCCACCCGACCCGCGGCCTCACTCACGGAGCACGTGGCGAGCATGAGAGTGCCCCAGCGGGGGCGCACGCCCGCCAGCGACAGCGGCTGCGCGGACCGCCGTTTATAGGCGTGACCTGTGCTGCGGAGCCAACATGCCACCGTCTTTCTACACAAGGCGGTTGGCACGTGGTTAACAGCCACTTGCGATTACCATAAGCAAAACCGGCAGGCTGGTTGTATCGAAGTTGCGCGATCGATCAAATTGGTACATTCAGCCTACCTACTAATGGTTTGAATCTTGGCCAGTTTAGCAAGGAACAAATACTGTAGTTGCTGACTTTCACTATATGGACACTTGCCTGTCCAGGGAGCCTGCGATGTTGGCACCTCAGCTGATCTTTAGATCGACTGCCGGGTGCAGCCTTCGGCATTCCAGGTAAGGGAACCCAGCAGTCAAGCCTTCACAGCCGGTTCCCTATTGCGCATGCGCAACACGCGCTGCGCTTTCTTACTGGCCCAGCGGTGGAGGAAGGAGGAGGGGGCCGATCTTCCAGGGGATCGGGCCGCAGCCTGGTCTCCCGGAAGTGGGGACAGGGTACCTGTCAAAAACATGTCCCTGTTCCCCCTGAAAGGTGCCAAGGATGAGAGGAATCAATTAAGCGGAAGTTCCACTTTTGGGTGCAAGTTCGCTTTAAATAACAAAGTAAGCATGTAGTGCGGGAAACTTTAGGCCTTGGTTTTAATTAAGAAATAAACTTTAACCTCTCATACCAAACAGAACCGCTGTTAACCATGAACAGACCAACATGCTTAGTCACTAAAGCCTCATTTAGACCTGTGGTTGGGGGGTGGCAGTAAAAATGTGGGGTTGAGCCGTGTTTTTGCTGCCCTCCAACTGTCCCCCCTTAAGCTGCATTAGACAGCAGATGGGGGTGTCGATATGTCACAGTTGTGATGCTTTACTTCACAACCGCGGCAAAATCTAGCTGACATGTAGCGATCGGTGGGTGGCAAGGCCGCAGAAAGCAACACATTTAGGCAAACAGGGAAGTACAGCAAATACATTGCAACCACGTGCAATGCACATGTTTGTCAGCAAAAATTAGGTTAAAACAGGAGGTGAGGAGGCCTTCTCACTGTCTGTCAGTTGCCTCTGAGGCGCGATCCGAGCGCAGATCATTCTTCAGAGGAAAGGCTGATGTAGACGCACGTTATACTCATTGGCCAGCTGTTTTCCCGCCAAAAGATTTGACACCAATTCGGCACTCACCTGACTGAAGATCTGCCTAGAAGCTGAGGTAAATCATCCTAGCAACAGTAAGCAGCTTGTAACCTGAGGCACAAATCAGAAAGAACCAGCAAAGAGATGAAAAGTAAGAGATGAAAAGTAAAAAGGGTAAGGCCTCATACACACGGCGGCGTTTTCTGGCATTTTTTGCAGCTCTCCATGTTAGTCAATGGCCCCATAAAAACGTCTGCGTTTTTGAGCTGTAGGTGGCGTCGGCGTTAGTGAGCAGAAAGTAGAACCCATGGCCATCGCGTTCTGAGGCTGTAACGTTTTTACGTTTTTTGACGCAGACGCCACAAAACGCCAACAAACGCCACCTAATATTGTACCGGCGTTTTCCGGCGTTTTTTGACGCCGACGTTTTTAGGTTGAAAAATAGCAGAGAGATGATTTTTTTTTAAAAAACGCCTATTGACGCCGACGCTCACTAACGCTCAAAAACACCAATGCATAACGCCGAAAAACGTCTACTTTTTTTCCTTGACGTCGGGCCCGGCGTTTTGTTTATTTTTTTTAGATACGCCCGTGTGTATGAGGCCTAAACAGTAACTTCACTTTTCTTGAGAAATAAATGCCCCTCTATGTGATCTATGTACATTGCAAGGATTTTAACCCCTTGCCCCCTGTATATTGTAAATATATGGCGGCAAGGCGGCTCTCCTATGCAGGATCGTGTACCTAGTACATGATCCTGCACATCCGGGTCTGAAGCACATGCACCCGCCTGCAACCTGATCCCGCTGAGGTAATGATTGGCCGGTACCCGCCAATCATTAGGCAGAGAGCCAGAACGGTGATCTGCCTATATAAACAAGGCAGTTTGCTGTTCTGTCAGTAGGTAAGGCTTTGATCCGGTGTTCCTGCAAAGCATATAGTAAAAGCACCTCCCACACAGTGAGAAAGCACATGTTAGGAACACAGTTAACCCTTTGATCGTCCCTGATGTTAACCCCTTCCCTGTCAGTGTCATAAGTACAGTGACAGTGCATATTTTTTATCACTGATCACTGTATTAGTGTCACTGGTCCCCAAAAAGTGTCTGTAAGTGTCCTGATTTGTCCGTCGCAATGTCGCTGTGCCGCTATAATCGCTGATCACCACAATTACTAGTAAAAAATAAATACAAAATCCATAAATACATTCCACAGTTTGTAGATGCTATATCTTTTGCACAAACCAATCAATATACGCTTATTGGAATTTTTTCCCCAAAAATATGTAGCAGAATATACAGTATATTGGCTTACATTGATGGAGAAGTTTGATTTTTTTACATTTTTTTATTGGATATGTACAGGGTGGGCCATTTATATGGATACACCTTAATAAAATGGGAATGGTTGGTGATATTAACTTCCTGTTTATGGCACATTAGTATATGTGAGGGGGGAAACTTTTCAAGATGGGTGGTGACCATGGCGGCCATTTTGAAGTTGGCCATTTTGAATCCAACTTTTGTTTTTTCAATAGGAAGAGGGTCATGTGACACATCAAACTTATTGGGAATTTCACAAGAAAAACAATGGTGTGCTTGGTTTTAACATAACTTTATTCTTTCATGAGTTATTTACAAGTTTCTGACCACTTATAAAATGTGTTCAATGTGTTGCCCATTGTGTTGGATTGTCAATGCAACCCTCTTCTCCCACTCTTCACACACTGATAGCAACACCGCAGGAGAAATGCTAGCACAGGCTTCCAGTATCCGTAGTTTCAGGTGCTGCACATCTCGTATCTTCACAGCATATGGTTTTTTTATGGTTTTTATGGTCAGTAAAAACCAATACCGGGTGAACTGCTCCTTCCAGGAGGTACCTCCATTCCTCCAAAGCTGACTTGATGGCCAGCAATTCCCTATCACCGACATCATAGTTCCAGCAAGATGGTGCACCACCACATTATGGGTGTCAGGTCCGAGCATTCCTAGATGAACAGTTTCCTGGAAAGTGGATTGGCCATCGTGGGCCAGTTGAATGGCCCCCAAGGTCTCCTGATCTGACCCCCTTAGACTTTTATCTTTGGGGTCATCTGAAGGCAATTGTCTATGCTGTGAAGATATGAGATGTGCAGCACCTGAAACTACAGATACTGGAAGCCTGTGCTAGCATTTCTCCTGCGGTGTTGCTATCAGTGTGTGAAGAGTGGGAGAAGAGGGTTGCATTGACAATCCAACCCAATGGGCAGCACATTGATCACATTTTATAAGTGGTCATAAACTTGTAAATAACTCATGAAAGAATAAAGTTACGTTAAAACCAAGCACACCATTGTTTTTCTTGTGAAATTCCCAATAAGTTTGATGTTTCACATGACCCTCTTCCTATTGAAAAAACAAAAGTTGGATTCAAAATGGCCGACTTCAAAATGGCCACCATGGTCACCACCCATCTTGAAAAGTTTCCCCCCTCACATATACTAATGTGCCACAAACAGGAAGTTAATATCACCAAGCATTCCATTTTTATTAAGGTGTATCCATATAAATGGCCCACCCTGTATTATAACAGAAAGCAAAAAATATTGTTTTTTTTTTAAATTGTTGTTCTTTTTTTATATTTGCGCAAAACATAAGAACCGTAGAGGGGATCAAATACCACCAAAAGAAAGCTCTATTTGTGGGAAAAAGAGGACATACATTTTATTGGGGTACAGTGTCGCACACCGCGCAATTGTCTGTTAAAGTAATGCCCGGTACACACGATGAGATTATCGGGCGAATGATCGTCCGTTTTTTTGCACGCTAATCTCAGATCGAATAGGCAGTCACAAAATGAGTCACTAAAAAAATCAGAAGCGATGTGATGTGTTGTATTGTATCTGCATTGCACTTTCGAACGATAACTGTACTGGTTAAACGAAAATCGTACGATCGGGCACCGTGCGAGAAAATTTTCCCAGCATGTCCGATCATGTCCCATCGGATAATATCAGATGAATTGTCATGATCGGCTCTCAAAAGCTCTGTACTAATGATCTGATTATTGTACGATCGCTTCGAACGATTTTCTGAGTAACGCATCGCAAAAAATGGCCTAGTCATGAAGGGGTGGTAACAAACTTTGTTGCAGATTCCTACCTTTTGTTATTCTGAAGGAATAGCTGTTTGGGGGCCCTGTGTACATTGTGTGTGTTCCCAGGGGAGGAGAGAAGAAGCGCACACTTTCAGGCTGAGAGGAAATTCGGCGGCCATTTTCTAGAATATCAGCATCCCTAATTTATTCTTTATTTCCTTTGACTTAACTAAAATACAACGCCACTATTCATCACTCCTTTCTCCCAAACGAGCCTTCTAGAGAACTGACTCCTGTACTTTTACTCCAGGCCTTTCATTTGTTTCTTTGAGGGACCAAATTTACGCCAACTGCTTGGTTTCTCACAACTTTCCAGAGACTTCCATGGAATTGTGCTCCCCATTAACACCCAACATACCTTAACAGCATACTTAAATAATAAAGTAAGCTTTGGCCTTAAAGCGGAGTTCCACTCAAAAGTGGAACTTCTGCTTTAAGACCTCCCCAGCTCTCGATGCTGAAACTGAGCTTTTGGGGAGGAGGGGGAGGGGTGCGGATACCCGATTTTGACGGGTACTTCCGTTCCGGTCGCCTTAGGCAATCGGAAGTGGAAGGTTTCCCTCCCTCTCCCTCGCAAAGTCTTCTGGGACACAGGACAGGTCCTAGAAGACTTCAGGACCAATCACAGAGCACAGTGCCGCTCATGCCTGGCCGTGAAGCGGCTTTCTGTCAGTGTCGGGTGCCCACAGTACCAATGAGGCGCCACAGAGGGGAGGGGGAGAGGTCCAAGGCTTGTGCCAGCCGCATTGCTGGACTGGGAGACAGGTGAGTGTCTGTTTATTAAAAGTCAGCTGCTACACTTTAGGGTTGATTTACTAAAGCCAAATAGACTGTGCAGTTTGCAAAGTGCAATTGCACTCTGCAAGTGCAGTTGCTCCAAAGCTTAGCAAATGAGGTAAGGCTTCACTTTGCAAAGAATACCCAATCATGTGCAAGGAAAATTTTAAAAAAAGGCATTTTTGCTTGCACATGATTGGATGATGGAAGTCAGCAGAGCTTTCCCTCATTTACTAAGCTCTGGAGCAACTGCTCTTGCAGAGTGCAACTGCACTTTGCAAAGAGCCAAGTTTATTTGCCTTTAGGCCCCTTTCACACCAAAACGTTTTTCAGGCGCTTTTGCGCTAAAAATAGCAATAGAAAAGCGCCTGAAAAACTCCCCCCCCCCCCAATACACCTCAGTGTGAAAGCCCAAGTGCTTTCACACTGGGGCGGTGAGCTTGCAGGATAGTAAAACAAGTTCTGCAAGGCACATCTTTGCAGCGGTGTGGGAGCGATGTATTCACCGCTCCTATACCGCCCCTGCCCATTGAAAACAATGGGGCAGCGCTCCCGAAGCGCTGAACACTCCTTTGGGAGTGCCGCTAACCGGCACTTTTAACCCCTGTTTAACCCCTTGTGGGGGGGGTTGTTAAAAGCGCACCGCCACTGCCCAAATATTACGAGCGGTAAAGCGCCGCAAATTAGAGGTGTTTACCGCTAAGGCTCAGGCGGCCCTGGTGTGAAAGGGGTCTTAGTAAATCAACCCCTTTTTGTAGCTGCTGACTTTTAATAAATTTAAAATACAGTAGAACTCTGCTTTAAATTACTTTAACCTTTAATACCAAACATAACCGCTGTTAACCATTAACGGACCAACATGCTTAGTCACGAAGGCCTCATTTAGATGTTTGGTTGGGGGGGGTTTTACCCCCTTAATGACCAGGCCATTTTTTTGCGATACAGCACTGCGTTCCTTTAACTGACATTTGAGCGGTCATGCGGCGTTGTACCCAAATAAAATGTATGTCCATTTTTCCCACAAATAGAACTTTATTTTTGTGGTATTTGATCACCTCTGCGGTTTTTATTTTGTGCGCTATAAACAAAAGAAGACCGACAATTTTGAAAAAAAAAATGTATTTTTTACTTTCTGCTATAAAACATATCTAATAAAACAATAAAGAAATCAAATTTCTTCATCAAATTAGGCCAATATGTATTCCTCTACATATTTTTGGTAAAAAATCCCAATAAGCGTATATTGATTGGTTTGGGCAAATGTTATCGCATCTTCAAACTATGGGGTATTTTTATGGCACTTTTCTTTATTTTTTTTACTAGTAATGACGGGACTGCGACATTCAGGCAGACAAATCAAACACCTATCTGACACTTTGACACTTTTTTGGGAACCAGTGACATTATTACAGTGATCAGTGCTAAAAATATGCACTGTTAGGCCTCATACAAACGGGCATTATTAACGCCGCGTTTTTGAGCTGCTTTTACAGATTAAGAATGCCACACCATATTATTTTATGGCCTCATATACATGTTGACGTTTTTGAGCTGTAGATGGCATTGGCGTTCTTAAGCTGTAAATCTAACGCAGGACCAGCGCGTTCTGAAGCTGCAGCGTTAGAGCGTTTTTGACACTGAGCCGGCAAAACACTCAATAACGCGCATTAGCGCCGCAGCAACGTTAACCGGAGTTTTTAGTGCCTTGCGTTTTATGTTTTAAAATGTACAAAAATAGCAGAGGGATATCATTTTAAACAAACACGCGACTTAGCGCTGATGCTCAATAACGCACATTAACGCCAATGCAAAACGCTGATGAATTTGCGTTTTTAACGCCGATTTTTTCCTGGCGTTGCTACCGATGTTACAGCTTATTTTTGCATAACGCCCGTGTATATGAGGCCTTACTGTACTAATGACACTGGCAGGGAAGGGGTTAAAATCAGGGGCATTCGAAGGGTTAACTGTGTGCATAGCTGGTGCTTGCTAACTGTGTGGAGGTTGCCCTGACTGGATAAAGACAGAGATCGGTATTCCTGCTTAGCAAGAACACAAGATCTCTATCTACTTCCTTGTCAGAATGGTGATCTGCCTTGTTTACATAGTCAGATTGCTGTTCTGCTTCTCTGGGGAACGATTGTGGGTGACCGGCAGACATTGGGCCTGACCCGTTGATTGGCATCCTCTGTGTCCAATCAGCGTGCAATCCCGCCTCTGGCGACGCACGCTCCCCGGTGTCTATTGCACAAAATGATGTACATGTACGTCGTATCACACAATAGAGTCGACATGCCGCAGTCAAAGTGCGGTAGGCGGTTGGCAAGTGGTCAAGCTGTATTTGGTAGCAGATGGAGGTGTCTATATGTCACAGTCATGATGCTTTACTTTAGGCGAACAGGGAAGCACAGCAAACACATCGCAACCACGTGCAATGGACACATTTGTCAGCAAAATTGAGTCTAAAACAGGAGGTGAGGAGGCGTCAAATCGCCTTCTCACTGCCTGTCAGTGATCCTTCAGAGGAAAGGTAGATTTAGATGGACGTCTAAATATATCCTAAGAGCCGGTTCACACTGAGGCGGCACGACTTGCAGGGCACAGCAAGTCGCCCCGTTCGAGGCTACCTCAGCGTGGCTTGCAAGGAGACTTCTTTACATAGAAGTCAATGGAAGTCGTGCCGAGGTCGCACCGAAAATAGTGCAGGAACCTTTTTCTAAGTCGGAGCGACCTGAGTCGCTCCTATTAGAACGGTTCCATTGCACTGCATGGGGACGACTCGCCTGACAAGTCGCCTCAGTGTGAACCGGCTCTAAGAGTCATTCAGTAATATCCTATACCAGGGATCTCCAAACCTTCTAAACAAAGGGCCGGTTTACTGTCCTTTAGTCTTAAGGGGGGCCAGACCATGGCCATTGTGAGTAGAAGAGGTCCAGATGGCAGTGGGAATGCCTTATCTTTGTCTCAGTGGGAGGCATTGACCCTTTGTTGGTGTCATTGGAAGGAATTGTACCCCATTGTTGGTGTCATTTGAATTAATTATGCCCCATCATTGGTGTTATTGTGCCCCATTGTTGGTGTCATTGGGAGGAATTGTACCCCATCTATGGTGTCAGTGAGGGGAGTTATGTCCGATTGTTGATATTAGTGGCTGAAAATAGTGCCTCAAGGGCCGGATAAAAGCAAGCAAAGGTCGCAGTTTGGAGACCACTGTCCTATACCAACCAAATAACAGTTAATACCAACCACTGTCTACCCACAAAGTGGGAGACATCACCTCATAAAGATGGACTGCAATAAGGAAAAAATAACAAAGAGGAGGTTGGGCGGGGGAGCAGGTCAAAAGATTCAAAAAGGAAGTCTGAAGATAATCCAGGAGTGAGTCCAGTTGACAGTCCTTATGAAACTGCTGACCCAGTGACAAGGGAGGATATACAGGTGAAAAGTTATACTCATTGGCCAGTTGTTTTCCCGCCAAAAGTTTTGACACCAATTCAGCACTCACCTGACTAAAGATCTGTCCAGAAGCTGAGGTAAATTGACCTGGCAGCTTGTAACCTGAGATGAAAAGTAAAATGAGTAAGGCTTGGCTCACACATGTGAATTGGATGCATTTTGAACCGCATCCAATCCACATAGCATGTGAACCAGACCAGCTTTCAATGAAGCCGGTTCACACATACGCGGGCCGGTTATGGTGCAAATTTTAAAAGGGTCCTGTGCGTTTTTCAGTGTGGTTAAGGTGTAATTTCAGTGTCAAATTCGCACCTGAATCGCACCTGAGCCGCTGAATGGAAGCTGCACCGGATTCTGCACCAAAAACGGACCCCTATATATGTGAACGCAGCCTAAAGAGTAACTCCACTTTGCATTGAGAAAAAATGCCCCTCTGGGTGATCTATGTGCATTGCAAGGGTTTAAAAAAAACTTTGCTGCAGATTCCTACCTTTTGTTATTCTAAGCTGTTGGTTTGTTTGTGTCCCTGTACAATGTGAATGGGAGTGACTTTCTAATTATCAATCAGCTGCTGCACCTGCAGGGCTCTAATGAGGCAACTGGCAGGGTCTGCATCCCTTTAGGTGGGATTTCCCATTGGGAGGGTCTCAACAAAAATTACATTGTTGTTGCAGGGGATGCCCAAAATCTGACTGGTATCTTAGTGCAGACTTCTGGGAAAGTCAGTAAGCCAACCACACAAGAAGGAAATTACATCTCAGGGGGCATTCTATACACCATCTGTGCAGGGGGATGGGGGCATGCTGTTGGATTGTGAGCTGAGGGGTATGCTGCTGAATTTCGATATAAGGGGGCATGTTGCTGGATTGTGATCTAAGGGGACATGTTGCTGGATTGTGATCTAAGGGGACATGCTGCTGGATTGTGATCTGAGGGGGCATGCTGCTGGATTGTGATCTGAGGGGGCATACTGCTGGATTGTGATATAAGGGGGCATGCTGTTGGATTGTGACATAAGGGGGAGCTTTGCTGGATTGTGATATAAGGGGTAACTGCTTGGGATTTTGATGTAAGGGGGACTCTGCAGACTCTGATGTAAGATGGTGGAACTCTGGAGACACTGATGTAAGATGAGACTTTGGAGACACAAATGTAAGGGGGACTCTGATGTAAAGCTGGGGACTAGAAATGTTCAGAACAAAAAAAAATAGTTTCTTTCAATTTGCTATTTACATAAATTTGTTTAATTACATTTGTTTAATTAGTTTCATTTGTGTTCGGAATTTGTTTCATTTTTTTAATTCAAATCAATTCGACTTCGGAAAATTCTATTGATTCGTATTCGAATTCCATTTGAATTTTATTTGAATTCCATTCGAATTGCATTTGAATCAAATTCCATTCTAAATCAAATTTATTGTATTCGAAATTCGAATTGTGGAAGATGGTTGTATTCTATTTCATTTTATACTATTGTTTTTTTCTGTTCTGTTGTTATATTTTTTCTGTTCTATTCTTTTCTATTGTCTATTCTATTCTATTATGTTCTATTCTATTCAAATTCAAATTTATTATTTTCTAAATTTGAATTTCAGAAGATGGTTATATTCTTTCTATTCCATTGTTTATTTTCTATTTTTTTCTATACTTTTTTTCTATTCTAGTCAATTCTATTCCTTTATTTTCTATTCTAATGTAACCTATTCTTTTCTATTAAAATTCAAATTTATTATATTCTAATTTTGGTAAATTGTTATATTTTTTCTATTCTTTTCTATTCTATTGTTTTTTTTAATTCTATTCTTTGATTTTCTATTCTATTATTATTCAAATTTGAGAAGAAGGTTGTATTCTATTTTATTCTATTCTTTTTTCCCTATTTTATTATATTCTTATTTCTATTCTCTTCTTTTCTATTGCATTCAAATTCATTCTATTTGAAATTCAAATTTCAGAAGGTGGTTATATTCTGCTTTATTCCATTCTATTTTTTATTCTATTCTCCATTATTTTCTATTCTATTTTATTCTGTTCTTTTATTTTCTATTCTATCCCTTTAATTTCTATTCTATTTTGTATTCTGTTCTGCTTTACTCTGTTCGCCGCTCCAAGAGGGATTGTATGTGTGGAACATCCGTTCTTAACATTGTTCAGATGTGCAATTGACAAGATGAAAGTTTTCCAAGTAGGATGATTTTTATTAACCAGTTTCTTACCGAGTCATAATAAAATGACATCGGCAGGAACCCTTTGTCGATCCGGGCCGACGTCATATGACGACGGCCACTTCTCGCCGCTACTGCGGATCGATTGTGTGCCGGGGGGCGTGTCCCCCCGATCGAGGTAAAGAGCCAATAAAATTGATCTTTCCGATCTTTCTGTGCACTTAGCCTGTGCGCTCCCCCGGGGGCGCGCAGCGCGGCGATCGCGGCTGAGGCTTGTCCCTCGGACAAAGCCCAGCTCCGATCAGTGTAAAGAGCCAATAGAATTGGCTCTTTACCACGTGACCGGCTGTGTCAATCACAGCCGGTCATGTGATGTAAACAAACCACGGTAACGAGCTGTTACCGCGGTTCTCCCTCTCACACACCGATCGTGTGTGACAGGGAGATTGTGGTAACAGCTTGTTACCGCCTAGTGTAAACACCAATCACACTGATCACCCCTCCAATAAAGAGGACCTGTCACCACCCCATCAAAGTACCTGTCACAGCCCATCAGAGTACCTGTCACCTGTCCATCAAAGTACCCGAGTACCTGTCACCTGCCCATCAAAGTACCCGAGTACCTGTCACCTGTCCATAAAAGTACCCGAGTACCTGTCACCTGTCCATCAAAGTACCTGAGTACCTGTCACCTGCCCATCAAAGTACCCGAGTACCTGTCACCTGTCCATCAAAGTACCCAAGTACCTGTCCATCAAAGTACCCAAGTACCTGTCACCTGTCCATCAAAGTACCCGAGTACCTGTCACCTGCCCATCAGAGTACCCGAGTACCTGTCACCTATCCATCAAAGTAACCGAGTACCTGTCACCTGTCCATCAAAGTACCTGTCACCAGCCCATCAGAGTACCCAAGTACCTGTCACCTGCCCATCAGAGTACTCGAGTACCTGTCACCTACCCATCAGAGTACCCGAGTACCTGTCACCTGCCCATCAGAGCACCCAAGTACCTGTCACCAGCCCATCAGAGTACCTGAGTACCTGTCACCTGCCCATCAGAGTACCCGAGTACCTGTCACCTGCCCATCAGAGTACCCGAGTACCTGTCACCTGCCCATCAGAGTACCAGAGTACCTGTCACCAGCCCATCAACGTACCCGAGTACCTGTCACCTGCCCATCAGAGAACCTGAGTACCTGTCACCAACCCAGCAAAGTACCCGAGTACCTGTCACCTGCTCATTAGAGTACCCGAGTACCTGTTACAAGACCATCAGCGTACCAGGGTACCTGTCACCAGATCATCAGCATACCAGAGTACCTGTCACCTGCCCATCTGAGTACCCAAGTACCTGCCACCAGCCCGTCAGCGTACCCAAATACCTGTCACCTGCCCATCTGAGTACCCAAGTACCTGCCACCAGCCCATCAGCGTACCCAAATACCTGTCATCTGCCCACCTGAGTACCTGAGTACCTGTCACCTGCCCACTTGAGTACCCGAGTACCTGTCACCAGCCTTCAAAAGTGTAATAGGTCGTTAGGAAATTAGATGTGAATTTTCTGCTCCTAGAATGCTTGACGTTGCTCCCTGCATGTTGGACCTCTCTATGTGGCCAGGCTGTGTAAAAGTCTCACACATGTGGTATCACCATACTCGGGATGAGTAGCAGAATATATTTTGGGGGGTAATTTTTGCTATGTACATGCTATGTGTTAGAAATATCTTATAAATTGACCACTTTGTGTAAAAATAAAAGCGTTTTCATTTTCTTTCCACGTTTTTCGAAGACTTGTGGAAAAAAATGAACCATTCAAAAGACTCATAATGCATCATAGATTATACATTGGGGTGTTTGCTTTCCAAAATGGGGTCATTTTCTGGGCAATTCCATTGTCCTGGTGCTCCAGGGCCTTCAAAAGTGTAATAGGTGGTTAGGAAATTAGATGTGAAATTTCTGCTCCTAGAATGCATGACGGTGCTCCCTGCATGTTGGACCTCTCTATGTGGCCAGGCTGTGAAAAAGTCTCACACATGTGGTATCGCCATACTCAGGGCGAGTAGCAGAATGTATTTTGGGGTGTAATTGGAAGTATGCATATGCTGTGTGTGAGAAATAACTTGTTGTTATGACAATTTTGTGCAAAAAAAAAAATAATAATTTCTTAATTTTCCCAAGAATTGTGGGAAAAAAGTACAACTTCAAAAAACTGACTCTTACTAAATACCTTGGAATGTTTACTTTTCAAAATGGCGTAATGTGGGGGGTATTTGCACATTCCTGACATTTCAGGGCCTCAAGAATTGAGATAGGCCGTCAGTGCATCAGGTGTGATCAATTTACAATGATTGGCACCATAGCTTGTAGACTTTATAAAACTTTCACACAGACCAAATAATATACACATATTTGGGTTATTTTTACCAAAGATAGGTAGCAGTATAGGTTTTGGCCAAAATTTATGAACAAAAATTACTTATTTGCAAAATTTTATCACAGAAACTAAAAAAAGTGTTTTTTTTAAATATTTCAGATGTTCGATACCACGGTTAGTAACATTTAACTAGTGTGGACTACGTGACTGCCGGATAGAGTTAAGAACTCCGGGACTTTACAGTCCTTACACGTTTATGGGGGGTGTAATGCGGTAAAACTTTTCATTTGTAAGGTTCCATAAATCATTCTCAGTCAAAAAACTTCAACATGAAAAAAGGGTGTTAAGAACCCTTTTAATTCTTTAATAATAAAAAAAAAAACGTGTTTTAACAGTATTGTTGTTCAATAAAGAGTGTGTGTCGTATACGTAT
>BLSH010144802.1:1094686-1105780 GCA_018402905.1 Glandirana rugosa | reverse complement strand
TTTGTTTCACTCTGTCTTTCTAAGTCTAGACCCCCCCCCCCGTTGCCTAGTTTAAAAGCCCCTCTAGCTTGTCGGCCATCCTTATTCCCAGCCGGTCTGCACCTTCCCCATTTAGGTGCAGTCTGTCCTTTCTAAAGAGCTCATAGCCGATTGAGAAATCGGCCCAGTTCTCCAGGAACCCAAACCCCTCCTTTCTACACCAGCTCCTCAGCCACTTGTTAACTTCCCTAAGCTCCCTCTGCCTCTCTGGTGTGGCTCGAGGTACCGGCAGTATTTCTGAAAATACTACCGTGGAGGTCCTAGTCTTCAACTTTGCTCCTAGATCCCTAAAATCTTTTTTTAGGACACTCCACCTTCCTCTAACTTTGTCATTGGTGCCAACATGCACCATGACAGCTGGGTCTTCCCCAGCCCCTCCCAGTAATCTGTCCACCTGATCTGTGATGTTCCGAACCCGAGCGCCCAGTAAACAGCATACAGTTTGGCGTTTCAGGTCTTTGTGACAGATTGCCCTCTCTGTGTTTCTAAGAATTGAGTCCCCTACCACCATAACCTGTCTTTCTTTTCCACTGGCTTCATCCCCACCTTCGCTGGAGTAGTTACTCCCCTGGCAGCTAGGGGCACCCCTCTGCTCCAGCGATACTGGTCCCTGACTGGTTTCCGCAATATCACACAACGGGGAGTACTTATTGGGATGTTCCAGCCCCGGATCAGCCTCCTTGACTATTTGCCTTCTACCCTTCCTAACTGTCACCCAACTACTCTGTTCTGGTGCCTGCACCTCTATGTCTCCACCCGCCTCTGTGCTGGCCCCTGCCAGCACCTGCCAAGTACGATCCCAAATCTCCTTTAGTATGGAGAGTCGTCTCAGTGTTGACAGTTGCTTCCCTAGATTCAGGACCTGGGCTTCCAGGGAAACAATGTGCTTACATTTTGTACAGCAGTATTCGCCCTCAATCTCATGATCAAGGAACGCATACATGCCACAAGATGTACACTGAGTCACGTCTCCACACCCGCCAGGCATCGTACCTATTGATTTAATTTAATGGGGACTGGAAATTATACTCTGTCCAATTAATTGCCCGCTAGCTGCCTGCCTCTAATACTCCCAGCGCCCGGGCACTCACAACGCACAACACAGTACTCACAATACACAGGTACTCACAATACACACATGTGACAGAGATTTTCAGTGATGCAGCTGCAAGGCCATTGCGATACCACCAGTGAATTAAAGAAAACAGTAAGGATACATAAAAGCATAAAATGTCTGTTTAACTAGTGAATGTAAGAGAATTTGATATCAGCATGCATTGCTATTTTGCTATGATTTTTAGTGAAAGGGTGGAATGATCCACCTTAACCTTTCATTACGACAATGTTCAGATCTTGTTTACAACTGATAATAACATCTGCAAGCATCTCTAGCCCCCTCCAAACAAAGATAACTAAGTGGGATTTTTCAGTGATGGAGATATTAGAGCAGAGCATTTAAAATGGTAAGCAGAAATTTGTAAATACTTCTTTACGTTATGTTTTGTGAATGAGAACATGTAACAAATATAAAGCAGTTGTTGTCGCAATCTGGCTGCATAAGTGGGGGGAAGAAGAAAGGAGAAGGGAAGGACAGTAGCAATGTTCTGGAGAAGCAGGTGTGCTGGGCCCAGAAAGAGCCAAGCTGCTGATTATCTCTCTATGACAGGGTGAGTGCCCCTCTCATGCTGAGGAATTCCTGATTTCTCTTTTTTCTGCATGTAAGCAGGACGCCTACTCTTATTTAGTCAGACCGCCTGGCTGTCCAGGTTGGGAGGGAAGGGATCAATGCTTGTGCTGCCTTTTCTTGAGAGTTCATTTGTTTTCCTCTAGGGTACAGCTTGCTGGTCAGCTTGGAAAACTGATCTATCGGAATGCTTCCAAGGAC
Source organism: Glandirana rugosa (assembly GCA_018402905.1). NCBI lineage: Eukaryota > Metazoa > Chordata > Amphibia > Anura > Ranidae > Glandirana > Glandirana rugosa. The sequence continues at coordinate 1,103,856 of BLSH010144802.1, read as the reverse complement.
ATGAACTCCTTTGTCGAGTCATCTCCAGTTTGGCCTCTTCCCAGACAAGCTACACCTGTACAGGTAACCTAAAGCAAACACCATCAGGTTTAGTTAGGGAAAGAACATTGCTGCATGCTGTACATATTTGCCAAAAGTTCAGTAAAGTTTTTTTCTATTGTTCAAAGCCTGGCCTGAAGTTACTCAAGGGGTGCATGTGGTGTCCTGGCACCTCTCTAAGGAATTATGATCTGAAATAGCACACTGGGGTTTATGAAACATAACTACAACAAAATGTTAACTTTCAATGATGTTGCCATGGGTAACCAAAATGAAGAACAGCAACCAGTCATTGGCTTGGTACCTGAATAGGTGCAGGTCCTTCGGTAGTAAGGTTTGGTGTTTGGCTCCCTCCCTAGCTATCTGTCTCTGATGATCACAGGGAGATCTAGTACCTGGTCACTTGGTACAGAATGAGAAGGGTTAAGTGGAGCATGCATGAGGTCCACTCTATGTGCTCGGTGGGACCCCATGTCGCAGCACTATTACTTAGTGGCTTACCAAAAAGTTATGAAACGCTTGTCACAGCACTGGATGCATGTCCAGATGATGAACTGACATTGGAATATGTTAGGCAGCAAAGCCCATGTGGACTGTGCACTCTGTTCTGTAGGGCTATATACAGAGTTTCTAACATAAGCATGTCTTTGGGCAAGGTGTTAACCCTGTGCTTGGACAAGTGACCCCATTTATCGCCTGGTGTAGTCCAACACCCCCCCCCCCAGAGTAGGTCTCCTGAGTGGCCCACATTTGGAGCTCAACGAGTTGATGGGGAACATGAAGGAAGTGTCACCCGCCTGCCCGACATGCACTCAAGCTAGTCAGACCTGTGAAAGTACAGAATTTGAGCCCTTGACTTCTCAAGATAAAGCAACAGTGTTAGAGACTATGCAAAAGACAGAAAGGAGTTGAGAACTGAACACTATTTCTTGGAGTTGTAGATGAGAAAGGCAAGTTTAGGATTTTCACTAGAAATGTTTAAAGTCCACCACCTATAACGTTGCCTGCAAAAGATAGTGCTGCATCTGAAACTGCTTCTACAGTGAGTGATCTGCTATTCAGTTCCATTTCAGTCTCTGACCACATAAGAAAAGGGCAGAGTGATGTATTGATTAATAGAGATTCTGCAAGACACTGCTTCTTAGAACATGCATTGTATATGTAATTGTGCCAGAAAGAAACAGGGCTGTTAATGTGAATCTGTTGTGGATTTACAGTGGATATAAAAAGTCTATACACCCCTGTTAAAATGTCAGGTTTCTGTGATGTAAAAAAAAGAGACAAAGATAAATCATTTCGGAACGTTTTCCACCTTAAGGGCTCATACACAGGGGCGTATGTTATAAAAATATACAAAATGTCAGGACTGACGTCAGGGAAAAAATCTGTGTTTTTTTCGGGCCTATGCACCTGTGTTAGTGAGCGTTAAAGAGCGCTTTTGATCGTCGGCATTAATCAGAGTTTTTTTTAAAAAGAACACTCCTCTGCTATATTTTAACTTAAAATCGTTGGCATCAAAAAACGCCGGCTAATGCCGGTACGGCGTTTGTGAGCATTTTGCGTCATTGGCGTCAAAAAACGCCAAAATGTTACAGCTTGGGAACGTGCTGGCCATGGGTTCTACTTTCAGCTCACTAATGCCGATGCCCTCAAAAATGTGAGCGTTTTTATAACCCCATTGAATAACATGGAGAGCTGCAAAAAACACTCAAAAACGCCGGCGTCAAAAAACGCCCATGTGTATGAGCCCTTAATGTGACCTAAAAACTGTACAACTCAATTAAACAACAAACTGAAATCTTTTAGGTGGAGGGAAGTAAAAAATAATACTAATAATAATATGGTTGCATAAGTGTGCACACCATTAAACTAATACTTTGTTGAAGCACCTATTGATTTTATTACAGCACTCAGCACACAGATTTTCAATTGGATTCTGGTCATCGGATTCAGGTCTGGACTCTAGCTGGGCCATTCCAAAACTTTAATCTTCTTCTGGTGAAGCCATTCCTTTGTTGATTTGGATGTATGCTTTGGGTCATTGTCATTCTGAAAGATGAAGTTCCTCTTCATGTTCAGCTTTCTAGCAGAAGCCTGAAGGTTATGTGCCAATATTGACTGGTATTTGGAACTGTTCATAATTCCCTCTACCTTGACTAAGGCCCCTGTTCCAGCTGAAGAAAAACAGCCCCAAAGCATGATGCTACCACCACCATGCTTTACAGTGGGTATGGTGTTCTTTAGGTGATGTGCAGTGTTGTTTTTGCGCCAAACATATCTTTTGGAATTGTGGCCAAAAAGTTCAACCATGGTTTCCTCAGGCCAGAACACATTTTCCTACATGCATTTGGGAGACTTCAGATGTGTTTTTTGCAAAATTTAGATGAATTTTTTTCTCCGTAAGAAAAGGCTTCCATCTTGCCATTCTACCCCTTAGCCCAGACATATGAAGAATACGGGAGATTGTTGTACCACACAGCCAGTACTTGCCAGATATTCCTGCAGCTCCTTTAATGTTGCTGTGTTCCATGGTATATCGAATGCCTTGGAAATTCTTTTGTACCCTTCTCTTGACTGATGCCTTTTAACAATGAGATTCCTTTGATGTTTTGGAAGCTCTCTTCGGACCATGGCTTTTGCAGTAGGATGCGACTAAGAAAATGTCAGGAAACCCCTACTATAACAGCTGAACTTTATTTGGGGTTAATCAGAGGCACTTTAAATGATCACAAGGGTGTACTGACTCCTATTTAACATGAGTTTGAATGTGATTGCTTAATTCTGAACACTGCTACATCCTCAGTTATAAGAGGGTGTACAAACTTATGCAAACACATAATTTTATTTTTTTATCCCCCCCCCCAAAGGATTTCAGTTTGTTTATCAGTTGAGTTGTATAGTTTTAGTAAAAGTTCTGAAACAATTTCTCTTTGTCTCATTTTTTACATCACAAAAACCTGACATTTTAATAGGGGTGTGTAGACTTTTTATATCCAGTGTACATCTATGCTCAGTTGCTAACTTGCTTTGGGACTATGTAAAGAGATATTGACTAATATTGCTAAAGTGTCTTTGCAAGTACATGTGACTGCATAAATAAATAAACACATTGCCAGCCAAGTCCTGAAAGGGCCAGAGGGTGTAGACAGTCACCAATAAAACATTGCCAAGTATCTGTTCTTAATATTTGTGGAAGATCATCCTTTACTCCTAGATTGCTTCTCCCCAGCCATCTCTACACTTGTGACCCTAAAGCGCACCAATTGATTTCCAGTATTCCAGGTCATTTGGCAACTTGACAAGAGTGGTAAGCCTTTTCAGCCAACTTCATATATACAGCAACAGTGTGGATTACATCCCAGACACTGTTTTAGCTGATTACTGGGGCAGTGTTACAAAATTCCATTTAAGGACAGAAAAAATTAGAGAAAACCATTGGAATTTGTTATATGGTATGTGATATATAATTATCTTCAGCCTGTCCAACAAAAAAAGTCCAATAAAGTGCAAAATCCGCCACTGCAAGGCACTATGCAATGGAGGATTTTGGACTTTATTAGACTTTAATGTTGGACATTTTTTTTCACTGAAAGTTTGATGGGTTTTAGTTTTTGAGGGAAAGCTGTTTTGTTGTGTTGTATGTATTTACTACTGTTACTGTTCATATAAGTCTGAATTGGGTTGTCCTGTTACTGTTTATATATGTGCGAATTGGGTTGTCTAGTCACTAGCTGGTTCTCTCCCACAGTGGCAGTCCAATAAAAAAAAATATAGTTTATTTAAGCTGCTGTTTCATTGTGTTCTATATACTATATACACCTTTTTTTATTTGTGCTTGCTTTTTAAAGCTAGAAACAAATGTTAAAGGTGCCCCAGTTTTGGGATGGGTAATGCATTTTTTGTAGATGACTGCCTGTTTGGCTTACGTTAGACTTTAAAGTCTAAAACATCCCATTGCAAAACAACCCATTCAGTTTAAAATAGAAATGCAAGGCAAATTGTTTGTGCATAGATATAAAAAAAACATTATAAATACCTTTTTTTTCTTATAAGTGAGCGCATGGTTTCTGCTCTCAGAACATACAAAGGAAACAGGATACTTTTTCATACAAGTACATGGTAACACACATTTCAGAAATATGAAATGCTGGGGTAATATACACATTAAAGACAGCTGGCCTAAGTTTAGGCTCATTCCTATGAATGTTATGATTCCAGATATCCAATGTATTCCATAGCATACACTAAAATACCACTTCACTCTTGCCTATTATATCAATTCCAAATGCTAACCTGGCCAAAAACAATTTCCATAAATATTAGCTAGCGTTCCTTACAGCCCCAGGGACACAAACCTATTTTGGCACCAATCTGAATGCCAGTCAGGGAAATATACATTTATTGCAGTATGGCTTAACAAGAAATTATTTTTAATTGTACCCTTTTGCCCCCTATTAACTAATCAATCAAAGAAAATTAAACTGCTTATATGCTTGAGAGAAAAAGATGTGCATATATGCAAGAAGTACCAGACTAAACGATGAAAGAGTCCAAATTAATTTATTGATATTGTGCTATAAGACAGCCAACACGGTTTGGTCTGGCACTCCTTCCATATATGCACATCTTTTTCAGGTAACCTGCTGGAGTACCCACTGGACGGTAGCATTGTCTGTTGTGAGCAGCCTAGCCTGAATCAGTGGGTTCTTCAAATGTTTTTTGCCTTCTCACTACCTAATATAAACTCATATCAAAGTCCCAGTGTCTCTTGGATGCCCCCTTTTTTTTCATTGGAGTCTATATGTTTAAGAGGGCTGATGCTCAGGCAATTTCACTGTCCCCAGAATAAGATGGCCATGCCCATAAGCCTCCATAAATCAGCACTTTTTACCAATATTACTGCTGAAAGGGAACTCTTGCCCAGACCTTGGACAATAATATATTTGCATATTAATAACAGCCAGTAAATGAGCTTTAAAACTAGTGCTTACTGACATATGTAGCTGCAGATGCTGTGGAGAAATATATTCTCATATTTCAAAAAAGAAGCACCAAAGTCATTCAAATTAGCTTTCTCAGACAGCTGAGCTCACCCTGCTATTCTTTGCCAGAGCACCTGCTCAGTGTTTGCATAGCGATTACAAACCTGGAAGGCTATTTGTGTCACTGCTGGAAGGAGAGAGCTGGGAGAACTGCTTGATGAAATGTTTTCATTGCTTCTGTAAATTTTGAGGATGCATTACTTTACAGTGATTGATGCTACAGTGGTCAGTGAAGGCTTGAATTGAATCTCATTCACTGCTTGTAAAGAATATGTGGCCTGGTTACGTTTACACTTTATAAGAGAACCATGCTTCACTTCTGGGTCACAGGACTCCTGTGCCCCAGATTCAGTTGACAGCAGGCTAAAGTCTGCTGTCAGCTGAAGTCACACAACTGGTCCCAGTGTGCTGCTGAGAGCCTGAGCCAGCTGCTCCTAACCTCTGCACAGCTCAGTGCTCCAGTGAGCACTGGAAGGGCAAAGAGCGATGACTGACAGTCATTGATCTCTGCACAGTGAAGACAAAGAGCTGAGCGATCAGCGGTCATGCTGTAGCCATATAGGTGAGTGTGTATACTTATTTTTTTAATTATCCAAGCCTCTCCTTTAAGTTCACACTTGCTACTGTAAGGGCTTATTCACAATCTTCCATAATCTTCCAAAGCAGACAAAATGCGAAAGGATTTCCATAGGACTCATTCCTGCCACCATATAAAAAAAGTTCTATATGCTGTATTTTCTGTGTATTGCCCTGGATTGGTTTCTTTAAAAAATGCATTACAATGTGTGTCAAAATCATGGCAGCCAATAATGCTGCAACATACATTGCATTATGGTGTGAACAAGCCTTAAAGCGGTTGTCTCCACTCCAAAAAAAAAAAACACCTGCAAGGCAAAGGCATAATGAGCTAGTATGCACCGAATTCTAGCTCATCATGAAATACTTACCTCAGAACGAAACTCTCGAGGAATGAGCTGCCATCTTCCCTCCGTGGATCCTTCCGGGTACAAGGCTCCAGTGCTGTGATTGGCCGGAGCCGCGAGATGTCTTCACAGCGGACTTCCCGGCAGGGTCCGGCGTTACGCGTCGGGCCTTCGCCGGGACATCACTGCACATGCACCTGCTGACGTCAGCGGCGCTTGCAGTGAGAATATCTCCTAAACCGTACAGGTTTAGGAGATATTCTTTTTACATACAGGTAAGCCTTATTATAGGTTTACCTGTAGGTAAAAATGTCATTTATGGGGATACAACCGCTTTAACCTAACACCCCCTGTGTCTTATAATACTGCTCCCTTCACAGCGCCCACCAGTGGCTGCAGTATAACACAGGCATGAATGAGCTGGTGTGAATGAGTGTATCTTGATGCAAAAGAAATCTCTGCTGCACTTTTATGTAAAACACATGCATGTAACTTTCACAAACAAAAGCCTATTAACCACTTGCCGACCGGCGTCTGACAGCAACAAGGTGGCTCATTATCGCAAACTGCCATCATATGAGGGCAGCTGCGATAACTGAGTATTGGAGAGTACCTGAGTATTGGAGAGTACCTGAGTATTTGAGAGTACCTGAGTATTGGAGAGTACCTGAGTATTGGAGAGTACCCGAGTATTGGGAATATTGGGGGTACCTGAGTATTTGAGAGTACCTGAGTATTGGAGAGTACCTGAGTATTTGAGAGTACCAGAGTATTGGAGAGTACCTGAGTATTTGAGAGTACCTGAGTATTGAGAATACCTGAGTATTGAGAGTACCTGAGTATTTGAGAGTACCTGAGTATTGGGAATATTGGGGGCACCTGAGTATTGGGAGTACCTGAGTATTTGAGAGTACCTGAGTATTGGGAATATTGGGGTGTCTGAGGGTTGGGAGTATCTGAGTATTGGGGGTACCTGAGTACTTGAGAGTACCTGAGTGTTGGGGGTACCTGAGTATTTGAGAGTACCTGAATATTGGGGGGGTACCTGAGTGTTGGGAGTATTGTGAGCACCAAAATAGTAAGTGAATATCTGGGTATAGGTACCGGTGCATAGCAAGTACCAGGGTATTAGGTGAGTACCCGAGTAATATAGCGTGAGTTCTAAGCGCTGTGAGTACCTGTGTGCTGTGAGTATTAGCGACAGGCAGACAGCGGTTAGTTAATTGGATAGGGCATAATTCCCAGTCCCCACTAAATCAATAGGTATGATACCCGGCGGGTGTGGAGAAGCGATTCGGTGTAAATCTTGTCGCATGTATGCGTTCCTTGAACATTAGATCGAGGGCGAATACTGCTGTACAAAATGTAAGAGCGTTGTTTCCCTGGAAGCCCAGGTTCTGAATCTGAGGAAGCAACTGTCAACACTGAGACGACTCTCCATACTTAAGGAGAGTTGGTATTGTACTCGGCAGGTGTCGGCAGGGACCAGCACAGAGGCGGGTGGAGACATAGAGGTGCAGGCACCAGAACAGAGTAGTTGGGTGACAGTTAGGAAGGGTAGAAGGGAAAGAGTCAGGGAGGCTGATCCTGGGCTGGAGCATCCCAATAGATACACCACGTTGTGTGATATTGCAGAAACCAGCCAGGAATCAGCATCGCTGGAGCAGAGTGGCGCCCCTAGCTGCCAGGGGAGTAACTCCTCCAGCGAGGGTGGGGATGAAGCCAGTGGAAAGGTAAGACAGATTGTGGTGGTAGGGGACTCCATTCTTAGAAACATAGAGAGGCCAATCTGTCACAAAGACCTGAAGAACCGAACTGTAAACTGTTTACCGGGTGCTTGGGTTCGGGACATCATGGTGGACAGATTGCTGGGAGGGGCCGGGGAAGACCCGGCTGTCATGGTGCATGTTGGCACCAATGACAAAGTTAGAGGTAGGTGGAGTGTCCTAAAAAAAGATTTCAGGGACCTAGGAGCAAAATTGAGGGTTAGGACCTCCAAGGTAGTATTCTCAGAAAATACTACCAGTACCTCGAGCCACACCAGAGAGGCAGCGGGAGATTAGGAAAGTTAACAAGTGACTGAGGAGCTGGTGTAGAAAGGAGGGTTTCGGGTTTCTGGAGAACTGAGCCGATTTCTCAATGGGCTACAAGCTCTATAGGAAGGATGGGCTTCACCTAAATGGGGAAGGTGCAGACCGGCTGGGAATGAGGATGGCCAAAAAGTTAGAGGAGATTTTAAACTAGGCAACGGGGGGGAGGGTCCAGACTTAGAAATAGCCAGAGGGGAACAGAGTTCAGGGGGTACTATTGGGGGGAGGAGTGATAGGCCGGATAAAGAATCTAAACACGTGGCAAGTAGTGTAACAAGTGCAATACGCAGACAAGGAATACCCAGCAAGGAAACAGTAGGCGTCCAGACAAAATTATGTGGCTTGTTCACTAATGCCAGGAGTCTGGCAGACAAGATAGGAGAACTAGAGTTACTACTGTATGAGGGGGAATTAGACTTTGTGGGAATTTCGGAGACTTGGTTCAACAGCTCTCATGATTGGCTGGCTACCATTCAGGGGTATTCCCTATATCGCAGGGATAGGGAGGGAAAAAAGGGGGGAGGGGTATGCCTGTATATAAAAAAATGACATAAAAATAAATGTGAGAGATAACATTAATAGTGGTTCTGGGGAGGAAGTTGAAGCCTTATGGGTAGAGCTACAAAGGGAAGACAAGGGGAAAGTATTACTGGGAATATGCTATAGACCCCCTAATCAGAGGGAGGAGGGGGAGGCGGATCTCCTATCACAATTTGGAATAGCGGCTAGGGTGGGAAGTGTTATTATAATGGGAGATTTTAATTATCCAGATATTGACTGGGAGGAAGGTACTGCACGTTCAGCTAAGGCTCGCCATTTCCTAAATGTCCTGCAGGATAATTTCATGGGTCAGATGGTAAATGTACCAACAAGAGAAAAAGCATTATTGGACCTTCTGATTACTAACAACACAGACCTGATCACAGACGTGGAAGTAAGGGGCAATCTAGGAAATAGCGATCACAGCGAGAAAATTTTAAGTCACAGAAACATAAGGGGAACACAAAGGATAAACACATTAAATACGATTTTGATTAACAGGACACTAGCGATAAAGGATCTAACGGGGAATGAAG
>BLSH010144802.1:1084614-1094676 GCA_018402905.1 Glandirana rugosa | reverse complement strand
AACCAAACCGTTCTCGCTAAGAAGTACTTTGGTACAACTAATGGTGATTACCATGGCAAGAGGAATGTTATTAGTACATATATTAGTGAATAATAAGGGAGGTTCGAACGTTTAATAACTACAATTCGATTGACCAGACATTAAGGGTCCCTATATAGAACCAGGAAAAAATATATAACCATGGTGTAACCGAAAGGAGGTCAGTCGACCATAGTATGGTCAGTCTCTTGACGAGAATTTCTAATCCATGTTCCCAGACCGTTATTGAACCGATTCAAGGAATTCCTATCACAGGAAGCACCCTTGTGGCTGACCGAGGGTGAAATCAGGAATAGGCTTGAAAAACTGAACACCAATAAGTCACCGGGCCCAGATGGCTTACACCCAAGGATCCTTAAGGAACTTAGCCAAGTTATTGCCAGACCCTTGTACCTAATCTTTAAGAGCAGTTCTCTGACTGGTATGATACCAGCTGACTGGAGGAAAGCCAATGTGGTACCAATATATAAAAAAGGACCAAGATATATCCCTGGGAATTACAGACCAGTTAGCTTAACATCAATAATTTGCAAGCTTGGAGGGAATAATAAGTGATTATATACATGATTATTGTAAGGAGAACGGTACCATTAGTGGTAATCAACATGGTTTCATGAAGAATCGCTCTTGCCAAACCAATCTATTAACCTTCTATGAGGAGGTGAGCTGCCACCTAGATAAAGGAAGGCCTGTAGACTGGATCTGGATTTTGCAAAAGCATTTGATACAGTTCCCCATAAACGTTTACTGTACAAACTAAGATCCCTCAACATGGATCAAAGGGTGAGTACCTGGATTGAAAACTGGCTGCAGGGGAGAGTTCAGAGGGTGGTGATAAATGGGGAGTACTCAGAATGGTCTGATTTAGAAAGTGGGGTTCCCCAAGGTTCTGTCCTGGGACCAATCCTTTTCAATTTATTCATAAATGATTTGGAGGACGGGATGAAGAGCTCAATCTCAATATTTGCGGATGATACCAAGATAAGCAGGGCAATAAACTCTCCACAGGATGTGGAAACCTTGCAAGAAGATCTGAACAAATTAATGGGGTGGGCAGACAAATGGCAAATGAGATTTAACATAGAAAAATGTAAGATAATGCATTTGGGTACCAAGAACATGAACGCAAACTACTCACTGTGGGGGAGCCCCTGGGGGAAACTAGGATGGAAAAAGACCTAGGGGTCCTAGTAGAGAACAGGCTCAGCAGTGGCATGCAATGCCAAGCTGCTGCAAGCAAAGGCAGCAAAGTGTTGGCATGCATCAAGAAAGGGATTAACTTCAGGGATAAATCAATAATTCTCCCACTATACAAGTCTCTGGTGAGGCCACACCTGGAGTATGCCGTCCAGTTCTGGGCACCAGTCCTCAGGAAGGATGTCCAGGTATTGGAAAGGGTTCGGAGAAGGGCCACAAAGCTAATTAAGGGATTGGAATACCTTAGTTATGGGGAAAGATTACAAGCACTGAACTTATTCTCTCTGGATGATTTTAATGTACAAATACTGTACTGGGGACCCCACTATAGGGACAAAACTATTCAGTGCAAGGGAGTACACAAAGACACGCGGCCATTCACTAAGAATAGAGGAAAGGCGGTTTAACCTTAAAATGCGTAGAGGTTTCTTTACGGTAAGAGCGGTGAGAATGTGGTGAGAATATATAGATATAGATACATTCAAAAAACTACTAGATGCACACCTAAGGGACCAAAGCATTGAGGGATATACAATGTAATACTGATATAAAAGCACACACATAGGTTGGACTTGATGGACTTGTGTCTTTTTTCAACCTCACTGACTATGTAACTATATGTATCTATGTAACTAGTACTGTGGGTGCGCGTGCCGCCGGCGGCGCGCTCGCGTGCTCACTGTGTCCGGGGAGGGGCCAGGGAGAGCGGGTAGGGCAGACTCTATCGCTGCCGGCTACCCACAATGGCCCCCGCACAGTGAGAGCGCAGAGGTCCGTGTATGTAAACACGGATCTCCGTTCTCATAGAGGGGGAAGGGCTGCGATCACAGGCTTCCTGTATATGGAAGCCATGATCACTCCCTTCTCCCTGCCAGCCCAGCCTACATACAGTTAGTACACGCCTAGGGAACACATTTAACCCTTAGGGCTCCCCCTACAGTTTAACCCCTTCACTGCCAATGACATTTACTCAGTAATCAGTGCATTTTTATAGCACTAAACGCTGTATAAATGCCAATGGTCCCAAAAATGTCTCAAAATGGTCCGACATGTCCACCCTAATATCACAGTACCGCTAAAAATCGCATATCGCCACCATTACTAGTAAGCCTGTCATTCGAAATGTTTACCGTTAGCATGCTCCTTTCGACAGCCGATTTGCTTTTTTCGTCAGACAAAAGCTGGATGTACAGAGTAGTAAATTTTTGTCTGTCGACAACGCCACGCCCGATTTTCAGATGGTGTGTACAGAAATCGACACACAAAAGTCAAAAGTACAAACACGCATGTTCGGAATCCAGGAACGACCCGGAAGTGTTCGGTCGTGTAAACTGGCGATCGTAATTCACAATTAACATTCGTGAAGTGGCAATTGAAATAGCAAAATGCAGTGCACGTTATCATCTTCTTTAATGTGATAATAATGTAGCTGCTTTGATGGTGATACTGACGTCTTTGTTACCAACATAATTAAAAAGACATTTGTTCTGTAGTCATATAAATAATATTCCTATTATTCATGTTGTATGATTATTTTTGGAGCTTATTACAATACCATTATCCATAAGTTTTTAATATCAAAATCAAACTATGTTGGTGTCCCTTGGTAATTATTACTGGTTTCCTTTTTAATGTAACTGCCTATTCCAAACCTGTCATAGAATAAATAAACATAGCAAGTATTCTTCTGCATGCTGCTGTGGTGGGTGGGGTGGCTGTGGAGGTGGTGGAGGTGGAGGCACATACTCAGAGATATGAGTATTATCAGTAATATGGCCTTTCTCCACCTTGTTTAGCAGCTGGATAATGAGTTCCTCACACCTGCCCCTTTGGTACGGGGTCATGAGGCGTAGGTTGCTGACTGTCAGAGAGGCAAATGATTCAGCCTCATCGGGGTCCCTCTGGAGCACTGTTGAGGCATGGCTCAGAAAAGATGAAGCCGTCTCCTCCAGGTTTTTTTGTCTTGCTCCCTCTTTTTGCAGCAGGAGGTAGTGGGGGGATCTGGGACTCCACCGCCAGAGAACTTTCAGATGACTCCTCCAGACTGACACTTTCATGTGTATAAAAATGTGACATTATTAGAATATATTTGTTTGGGCTGGTCATCAATCAAACCAAATTTACATTTCCTCACTGTTGCTAATTGAATCTGTATAAATGTAAAAGACTATCATTCTGGCCACAGCATTCTGATTTATCCTTAAAATCGTTTTTGGCCACAACTGTGTTTTGATATGGAACCAACTTGTTAAGGCTGAAATATTTTGGCAATAATGTTTAGTTATCATCATTGTGTTTTCTTTCTGAAAATATGTTCAACAACGCTATACCTGTGTCAAGATGGGCTCCTCTACATCTTCTTCTTCAGGTTCAGGAGCAGGGGTGGAAGGCAGGGTGGAAAGAGATGGCCAGCGATCAGTCTGCTCAGTGAGAAACCGCAGGCTGCTGAAGTACCACAGCCTAGGGACATAGACGTCATCTGCTGCAGCTCTTGACCTCTCTGAATTTCAGATTTTTTTCAGCTCCCTCTTAAATGATGCTCATATTTATAGTCAGCATCAGGGGAAACTGTTTTACATAGCTCTGCCAGTTTCTCCAATGCTGCCTGCCTTTTTTTTTATTATTGGAGTACCCCTTGCTCCTGATCCTCCAGAGGCATGGCAGCTGGTGGTACTGGTCTTTGAAATGTGGCAGAAACTCGGGTGATGTAAATTTATCAGTCATGATGCTATCAAGACACAACACAAGACAAAGCATAATGCAAGTTCATCTGTTTTACCCATAAGCTGAACCCAATATAGGCCCCAATCTAAGCAGTAGAGCCCATTAATCCTCCATCTAGGCCCCAATCTAAGCAGTAGAGCCCATTAATCCTCAATCTAGGCCCCAATCTAACAGTCTAGCTCATTAATCATCCATATAACCCCCAATCTAAGCAGTATATCCCACTAACCACCTATGCCCCAATTTCAAGTTGTACCTTTGTTTTCTGCCAAATCTTGCGTGTTGCCAATCGATTGTCCTACACTCCAAGATCGCGCCTACCGAACGCGCGATCTGGCTTTATACACTGCGCATGTGTCAAACTCTGCTCTCAGATGCATGATGATGCTGGGGCGTGAACGGCTCTCCTATCCTGCATGCAACACACACGGTGGAACTTTAGTGCAGGATATAGCGGATTCGGCAAGTTGCAGACAGCCCCACGGTGGTGGAGCTCATAGGAGGGGAAAAGCCACACATATGACCAAGGCTGAGATGGTGGAGATGGTGGGTATCATGGAGAGGCACGATTAAGAATGCAAACTGAAGAATTAGGAGATGTCCAACAGCTGAAAAAACTCCATTGTGGAGAAGGTCATCGCATTTCTGAATAAAGAATATGGTGTGGAGAGATCAAACGATCAAATCAGCAAACGATGGTCTGATCCAAAGCACCGAGAACAAGACCAGCTAGATCACATCCTTAAAAAAGTAAGCAATAGTTGTATCTCACCAATATGTATATGTGTAAATTATGTGTCTGTATATGTTCTTTGTAAAAATAGCTATAGAGAATTATATCTAAGCTTGGAAACTGTTTGTATGAGTTGGGATTCAAAAGTTACAGGTAAAGCGAAAGCACATATGAAGAATATAAGTTGTTAATGTTTTTATACATTCCTTTATAATTTGCACTTATAGTCTTTTTAAACTTTCAACAGGGAAAATGAAAAAAAGAGTGCTCCAGGCAGGCCACCGCAAGGGACAAAAGGAGGCTCCCATCCCTCGACCACCAACAGTGGAGGAAACAAGGCCACCTTCCCTAAAAAAAGGTAAGTGCAAAACTGAACAACAAACTCATTTAGCCACAGACAGGGGTGTTGCTAGGTGGACAAAAGGGCAGGGGCTTCAGGCCGAAATTAAGGGTTAACTATCACTTGCTGGTTGCTGCCTGCCTCATCAGTGCCTATTAATGCAGCCTTGCCAGTGCAGACATGGGGAGAGGAGAGCCCTCTGTGCTCGCAATCACACAAAGTCCCGCCTGCTATGATGGACGTCATACATCCCGTATCCCATATGAGGGGGGAGCAGCTGCAGGAGTTTAACAATGTTGGCACTTGCCAAGTCTTTGCCCCTTGGAAAATGGCATAATCTTCCCTTTTTTATGCATTTTTGCCAGGAAATCCTCCAGAGTCCAGCATGGTGGAGTCAACTAGTGACCAAACAAGTTTACCACCAGTACAAGTACAAGGTTGGTCAACTAATTTAGCAAAATGTATGCTAGAAACAGATGTGACTTTGGGAGGATTAATGAATGTTGCATTGTACTTTTTTAGAAATGGAGTGTGAACATGACCCCCAAGATCTGAGATTGGAGCCATGGGATGTGTCTCCTGGACCCAGCACAGACATTGGACTACTTGGCGAAAAATCCACCGACATGAGTCACAGTGAGGGCCAAAGCAATCCTGAAAATGACGAAGGTGTTGGTGAGCCTGTTCTTTGCGCAAGTAAGTATTCTTCTAATATTACTTCTTCTGTATTGACATGTTGAGTGTTTAACTCTAAAAAGCAAACACCCAGTCCACACATTAGCAGAGTATGTAGTGCCTTAGCATTAGCATGGCTAAGTGTAGGTGTCTGAAGTGCATGCAGGTCGCACCCAACAATTGACTGGGTAGGTAAGTATTTCATGAGGTTTACAATTAGCTTGATCATAAATCACTATTTAGGGCCTCAGCCACTTTACCATCATTGCCTTAATACATTTTACCTCGCAAGGAACTGGAACAAATCAAGGAGGCTGCTACTGTTTTACAGCGCAGAATGAGAGATTTTGTGGACATGCTTGCAAAATTCTAATTTCCTCTTGACTTGTCTGATGTGTTTGGTTCCAACTATTGGCTCAAGTTTTTTTTGTATAAAATGTATACATGTTGTTTGTACTTTTTTACAACTTTATTTGACTTTGAAATCACACAGTGTCTAAACATGTGCTATATACCATCATGGGGTATCAACTGAATGCGTTTCGTGGGTTGCCAATCCCTTGGTCCAAGCTACTGTAGTTCTGAGGAAGAGGGTTGCACCCCCGAAACGCGTCACTTGATACCATCACAGGTTATGAGCTGACGTGTTTCGGTGGTGCAACCCCCTCTCTCAAAGCTACTCTAGTTCTGAGGAAGGGGGGGTTGCACCCCTGAAATGTGTCACTTGATACCCCGTGATGGTATATAGCACATGTTTAGACACTGTGTGATTTGTGGGCTTAGAAATGTTGCTGTTTGTAAGTAAACACCTTTTAGGAATGGGATCATGGCCCAAATCTCAGTGATAAGCCATTAGGTGTACGTGGCTTCAATTTTGGACTTTTAGGGAGATGAGATCAGATCACCCCATCTGAGGAAGGCAGCATCCACACAGTCTTGGGATACTGATGTCTCAGTTTGCCTTCACTTTTCCACCAACATTGGAAGTGACTGACTTTTTTATGTGTATGTAAAGGTTTTACACATACCTGGTTAACCAAATAGGAAAAATGTGGAAATACATACATGCTATACACAAAGATGTTTGTTTGTTTAAGCACCTTACAAAGCACTTGTTAATGTGCTTGAAGTAAAAAGATGTGTACTAAACAGTGTGTGGCTTCTTATTTCCTTGCTTTATACCTGTGAATTTAATAAGTTGATGTATTTACAGTTACAATGCGCTCTTACATGTTGGCAACTCCTGCAAATTTGATCTGGAAAAATTTGAAGGAGTTGTAAAGGAATGTTTTTGTTCTTCATGCATTCCACAACAAAAACATTGTGTGTGTGTGTGTGTGTGTGTAGCAGACCCCAGCACACCATAATACTTAGCTGAAGAGGATATTGTCACCTCATGTAGAAATTAAGGTACCATTTCCCTATTAGAGCAAGTGTCAAAACAAACTAACATTTTGGAACATATCTTATACATAGAAGAAGGACACGCAACAGTAGTTCAACTAAATTAGTACTTTATAATCAAAATAAAACAGTTTAGACAGGATCAGGAAGAAATTACTGCCAAGACACTGCCCCTCTCCCCACAAAATATCCCAGGTATTTGTGGCGTAAATCCCAGGCTTTTTGGGAGGGCAAGACAGCACAGGCATTTTCGATGTGCATCATCCCAAAACACAGAAGGACGTCCTTCATCCGCTCCACTAGGGCCTAGCACTGCAGGGTCCATGCCACTTGGCAGGGAGGTGATGTAGCTACTAGCATTCTTCCTTAAAAAAAATTGTGGAGGATGCAGCACCACAAGACAACGTACTTTATCTTCTATAAAGCCAGGTTTATTGGGGTAAAAAAAAGATGGAAACGGTCTTTAATTGAAGGTTCTCTGCTCGGGGATGTGGTTCTGCATAGGAAACGGCTTCTTGAGATGGGCCCCTACAGCAATGGCCTCATCTGCCACAAATACAAAATTGAGGCCCTCAACATTTTGTTCAGCAGATGGCAAGTTTAAGGTGCCATTCAGGAGCCGCCTGTAGAACTCTGCATAATTACTCCTCCATCAGAGTTGCGCCCATTCTTCCCAACGTCCAAATAAAGGAACTCATAATTAGCAGACACAACAGCTAGCATCACTATGTTGCAAAGGCCTTTGTAATTAAAATATTAAGACCCAGAGCTGGCTGGTGGGACAATCCTCACATGCTTCCCATCAATAGCACCCCCACAGTTGGGAAAATCCCATTAGTGCAGAAACTGGGATGCAACTTCCTGCCATTGCTCTGAGTTTGAGGGAAACTGTGGAGAAAAGAAAAAAAACACAAAATTACTACTTCAGCACATAACATTGCAATCATATTTGACACAAAATTGCTTTGGCAACATAAGGATACACTTAAAAGAGGATTCAAAGACAAAAGTGTATGGTCAACTTATCTACTTTCTCACCACCCTCTGATGCACCATTTGGCAACTTTCAGGGGGGGAGGAGGTAATGGGAAGATGCTTTGGACAGGTAACCCTCTCCAGTTTCATGAGAGCTTGCTACAGGAATAATGCTTGGTAGTTTGGCCACCCCCTCTCTATTGCCAGCCCAGTGGACAGGTAAAAATCATAATCTATCCTAATCTAAAGCTGGATACACACAATTTGAAGCACATTTTTACATTGACCAGTTCCCGACTGGCTCGTGTATGTTTACTGCTGCAGAGTGCGTACATAAACAGTGGCTCGTGCATGCTTGGCTAGCGGGCAGGAGCGCACCGGCGCACTCTCATGCTCGCCGCACTCTGCAGGAGTGTGGCCGCAGCTTGGGCAGACTCGATGTCCGCCGAGGAGCCACGATTGCTTAGCACAGAAGGAAAATGGGCAACCACCGATGTAAACACGGTGGTTCCCCACTCTGTCAGGCAGCATCTAAGAGATCTACTGATCCCTGTCACTGGGATCAGTTACATCTCCTATGCCCCTGACAGCCCAACCCCCTCACAGTTAGAACACGCCTAGGGAACACAGTTAACCCCTAGATCACCCCCTGCAGGTTAACCCCTTCACTGCCAATGACATTTATACAGTAATCAGTGGATATTTAATTTTCTGATCACTGTATAAATGTCATTTATCCCAAAAAAGTGTCAAAAATGTCCGACATGTCCTCATATTTTTTTACCAAAAATATGAGGAAGAATATAAATCGGCCAAAACCGATGAATACATTTGTTTTTTTATATTTTTTGGGGGGATTTGTATTTTAGCAAAAAGTAAAAAATATTGCGTTTTGCAAAATTGCCGCTCTTTTTTGTTTATAGCAGTGATCAGAAGTGATGCAGAGGTGATCAAATACTACCAAAAGAAAGCTCATACCACACAATTGTCAGTTAAAGCGACGCAGTGCCGAATCACAAAAAGTGCTCTGGTCCTAACATGGAAAATCCTTCCGGGGCTGAAGTGGTTAAGATTGAACCAAACAATAGAATATGAGGTCAAACGTAGGAGTGAAAATTTGTATATAATCAGGCAGTCCCTTCCACTACATGGTTTGGGTAATTATTAAGGAAATCTGACGACAAAAGATGGAGAGTGTGTATGGGATCTTAAAAGTCTGCAGATGCAGTATTTGGATCTGCTGATTTAGCATTTTATTTTTTAACAAGGCCTCATGCACTCTGCATGATTTTTAACACACAAATAACCTTGCAAAAGTTTTTTGTGTTTTGTTTGGGTAAGCCCCAAAATGTGGCTGGCCAAAAATATAGAGTATGCTATTTCTTTAATTACACATATTTCTTAAACATGACATATTCTTTTAAACCATGACTGAATACATCACCAAAAAAATCTCTTTGTTCATAAATTACTGTATAAATCATCACAGCTAATTAGACCATTTTTAATCACCTAGATAAATTTGTATATTGGAATCCTATGCTCTTAATAGGAGTGTTCTCCATATACTACTGGCCAGTTAACTGATGGAACAAGCCCCAGCAGATGGCCATAAAATATTACAGAATTTTTCAACTGAATGATTGGTGGAACAGGTTCGTATAGCTGTTTCTTCATAAATGCTGATATGTTCAGTATGTAGATCATATCGCAGCACTCAAGAGTAGGGTTGCTACCTCATCCCTTTAACCACTTCAATACCAGGCACTTAGGACACTTCCCGCCCAGACCAATTTTCAGCTTTCAGTGCTGTTGCGTTTCGAATGAGAATTACGCGGTCGTGCGAAGCTGCACCCAAACAAACTTTTTGTCATTTTGTTCCCACAAATAGAGCTTTCTTTTGGTGGTATTTGATCACCCCTGCGGTTTTTATTTTTTGCGCTACAAATAAAAAAAGACCGAAAATTTTGAAAAA
>BLSH010144802.1:1036016-1060337 GCA_018402905.1 Glandirana rugosa | reverse complement strand
ACAACATACATCGGATGACTGCGTGTGGGCTGCCAGCATGTATGTTGAACGCTGGCCGGCTTGCACTACTGCGTTTGTTCGCATATTTCTCCTTCACGACCATAGCATCGCGGTGGGAAACCCGAGGAAGTAGATTAGAGCACAATCAACTTCAAACCACACACAACTAAGCGCTGAAAGTCTAGCAAGAAGTCTAGCAAGAAACCTAGCAAGAAACCGAGCAAAGACCTGCGAGCAAGCAGTTGCTACAACGGAAGAGCTCTCTCTTTAGAGCGACTACAACCGGATCCTCAAGTCCGAACCTGGGCTTCGGTTGATCAGGATTATTCTCCTGGAGCTCCCTTACCAAAGCCATATGACCAAATTGATCACGGTTAAGCAACCAATTCTTGGTCCAGCAACTCCTCTCTCTCCTTCTCCTAAGTTGGCTTCGGGTCCAAGCCTGAACTCCTAGGCCAACATCAGCGAGATTTCTCTCTCGAGAAGGCAACATCGTTGACGAACGAGCGTCCAGAAACGAGCCAAAGAACGATCCAAAGAACGATCTGAAGAACGATCTGAAAGTCGCGAATCAACACACACCAAACTTCAACTAACACGAGATTAGATGAAGGAGCCCAAAGGGTGGCGCTACGATACCAGCACTTCCTCTTTATACGCTTGTTTGCGTCATCACGTTCGGCCGGTCGCAAGTTGTATGTACGACCGTCGGGTGTGCGTCAGTAGGCTACATACAACAGCCAACGTACGATTCAACGCGGTCGTATGTGCGATCGTCGTCCCGTGTGTACGAGGCTTGATGCAATCACTGAGCAGCAAATTATATCACCTGTGATGTATTTCAGTTATCCTGCAAACCTGGCCTGTTAGTGGGTCCCGAGGACAGGAGTTGAGAACCACTGCTCTAGGCTGTCTTACACAGCCTAGAGCTCTATATGAGCATGTGATTTCCTTATTCCTCAGGACTCCTTGATGTTTTTAAGTTGTATTTTTTATCTACCAAGAATAAAATAGATATTTTTATGGGAAACAAATGTCTTTTTGGATTTCTGCCTGCATAGCAGTTCTCAGAGCTTTTGATATTGGCTGCACATCAGTAGGAGAAGCACACCATAACATTTGTCATTGGAAAGAATTCCCTGTCACACTGGTGAAGGTCTGGTAGGTATATGATCGTGCTGAACTTGACTCTCCTTCCTCCTGTATTGAACTGTATTGTAATTGTACTGTCTGCCCTAATGTTGTAAAGCGCTGCGCAAACTGTTGGCGCTATATAAATCCTGTATAATAATAATAAGAGTAGGAATTGCTCCTAAAGAATGTGGAATGAAGGACATTCTCCCTGAAGAAGGAAAGTTTATGAGGAAGGTCAGGTGCATATTTGTTTCAAGCTGCTTCTTTCATGATCACGATAGACAACTCGCTCAACAGATGATCAGTGTCATGGGTATGTGGTTAAAGTGTTACTAAACCCACAACAGTAAAATCAGTCTGTATATGCAGACTAGCATGCTTGTTATACTCACTGTGGAACTTAAGGGGTCAATCCTTTGCATTGTGTAAAAATGGCAAAGCTAGATAATATGAAGTGAGGGTAGTCCTCCTGTACATGCTCAGTTTGGTCTCTATTACTGGAGAGAACATTTCCTTGTTCTCAGAGCTAGCAAGGTCACATGATATTGACATCACACATGTGGGCGTGTATACAGGCTATAGTGGAAATCTCCTCCTACCTGAAAACTGAGCACTTAGGCAAACCCTGCAGTTTATCACTGACCATGGTATACAAATCAGCCAAAAAGGTATATAGTGGCAGTATTTTAATGTAAAAAAATATTTATAAGCTGTGGGCACTGTGGGGGGCAGATTAACTATTTTCATGTTACTGGGTTTAGTAACATTTTAAGAGCAACTAGTAGAATCAAAAATTCTACTCACTTGGAAATTCTTTTGAAATATTTTTTGGTTAAGATTAGAGTTGAGCGTACCCGGACTGTAAAGTTCGGGTCCGTACCGGACTTTGGGGTGTCCATGCCCCGAACCCGGACATTTGAAAAAAAGTCCAGGTTCGGGTTCGGTATTCGGGAATTTTTCGTGCCTTTTTTATAGCTGCAGGTCAGCCAATCAACAAGCGTTTTACTTGTTTGCCCTTAGAAGCAATCACAGCCATGCCTACTAATGGCATGGCTGTGATTGGCCAGTGCATCATATGACCCAGACTATTTTTGGCACCTGTTGAATAGCTGCAGGGCAGCCAATTAACAAGCGTTTCACTCGTTTGCCCTTAGAAGCCCTCACAGCCATGACTACTAATGGCATGGCTGTGATTGGCCAGTGCAACATGTGACCCAGCCTCTATATTAGCTTGAGTCACATATGCTGCGTGTCACATCGTCTCAAGCTAGTGTAGGGAGAGCATGCTGCCAGCGCTGTGAGGGATAGATTACTGATCTAATATGATCTCATCCTGCATTACAGACAGATTCCTGGCGGTGCTGTGAAGGGAAAGCTTAGCATTCTAAAACCATCTGAAACTGGACTAGGTAGAGTTTACTAGTGCTGTGAGGGATAGATTAACAATCTAATATGATTTCATCCTGCATTACAGACAGATTCCTGGCGGTGCTGTGAGGGAAAAGGTTAGCGTTCTAAAACCATCTGATACTGGACTAGGTGCAGTTTACTAGTGCTGTGAGGTATAGATTACAGATCTAATATCATCTCATCCTGCATTACAGACAGGTTCCTGGCGGTGCTGTGAGGCGAAAGATTAGTGTTCTAAAACCATCTGATACTGGACTAGGAACAGTTTACTAGTGCTGTGAAGGACAGATTATTGTTCTAAAATCATCTCCTAGTGCTATAGGGAGAGGTTCCTGCTGCTGCTGTGAGGGACAGATTATTGTTCTAAAATCGTCTCCTAGTGCTATAGGGAGAGGTTCCTGCTGATGCTGTGAGGGACAGATTATTGTTCTATAATCAGCTCCTAGTGCTATAGGGAGAGGTTCCTGCTGCTCCCGTGAGGGACAGATTATTGTTCTAAAATCATCTCATAGTGCTATAGGGAGAGGTTCCTGCTGGTGCTGTGAGGGACAGATTATTGTTCTAAAATCATCTCATAGTGCTATAGGGAGAGGTTCCTGCTGCTGCTGTGAGGGACAGGTTATTGTTTGAAAATCATCTCCTAGTGTTACAGGGAGAGGTTCCTGCTGCTCCAGTGAGGGACAGATTATTGTTCTAAAATAATCTCCTAGTGCTATAGGTAGAGGTTCCTGCTGGTGTTGTGAGGGACAGATTATTGGTCTAAAATCATCTCCTAGTGCTATAGGGAGAGGTTCCTGCTGCTGCTGTGAAGAACAGATTATTGTTCTAAAATCCTCTCCTAGTGCTATAGGGAGAGGTTCCTGCTGCTGTTGTGAGGGACAGATTATTGTTCTAAAATCATCTCCTAGTGCTATAGGGAGAAATTCCTGGTGCTGCTGTGAGGGACAGATAATTGTCCTAAAATCATCTCCTAGTGCTATAGGGAGAGGTTCCTGCCGGTGCTGTGAAGGACAGCTTATTGTTCTACAATCATCTCCTAGTGCTATAGGGAGAGGTTACTGCTGCTCCTGTGAGGGACAGATTATTGTTCTAAAATCATCTCACAGTGCTATAAAGAGAGGTTCCTGCTAGTGATGTGAGGGACATATTATTGTTCTAAAATCATCTCCTAGTGCTATAGGGAGAGGTTCCTGCTGCTGCTGTGAGGGACAGATTATTGTAATAAAATCATCTCCTAGTGCTATAGGGAGAGGTTCCTGCTGCTGCTGTGAGGGACAGATTATTGGTCTAAAATCATCTCCTAGTGCTATAGGGAGAGGTTCCTGCTGCTCCTGTGAGGGACAGATTATTGTTCTAAAATCATCTCATAGTGCTATAAAGAGAGGTTCCTGCTAGTGATGTGAGGGACATATTATTGTTCTAAAATCATCTCCTAGTGCTATAGGGAGAGGTTCCTGCTGCTGCTGTGAGGGACAGATTATTGTAATAAAATCATCTCCTAGTGCTATAGGGAGAGGTTCCTGCTGCTGATGTGAGGGACAGATTATTGTTTTAAAATTCTCTCCTAGTGCTACAGGGAGGGGTTCCTGCTGCTCCTGTGAGGGACAGATTATTGTTCTAAAATCATCTCCTAGTGCTATAGGGAGAGATTCCTGCTGCTGTGAGGGACAGCTTATTGTTCTAAACTCATCTCCTAGTGCTGTAGGGAGAGGTTCCTGCTGCTGCTGTGAGGGACAGATTATTGTTCTGAAATCATCTCCTAGTGCTATAGGGAGAGGTTCCTGCTGCTCCTGTGAGGGACAGATTATTGTTATAATATCATCTCCTAGTGCTATAGGGAGAAATTCCTGCTGCTGCTGTGAGGAAACAGATTATTGTTCTAAAATCATCTCCTAGTGCTACAGGGAGAGGTTCCTGCTGCTCCTGTGAGGGACAGATTATTGTTCTAAAATCATCTCATAGTGCTATAGGGAGAGGTTCCTGCTGCTGATGTGAGGGATAGATTATTGTTTTAAAATTCTCTCCTAGTGCTACAGGGAGAGGTTCCTGCTGCTCCTGTGAGGGGCAGATTATTGTTCTAAAATCATCTCATAGTGCTATAGGGAGAGGTTCCTGCTAGTGATGTGAGGGACAGATTATTGTTCTAAAATCATCTCCTAGTGCTATAGGGAGAGATTCCTGCTGCTGCTATGAGGGACAGATTATTGTTCTAAACTCATCTGCTAGTGCTGTAGGGAGAGGTTCCTGCTGCTGCTGTGAGGGACAGATTATTGTTCTAAAATCATCTCCTAGTGCTATAGGGAGAGGTTCCTGCTGCTGATGTGAGGGACAGATTATTGTTTTAAAATTCTCTCCTAGTGCTATAGGGAGATGTTCCTGCTGCTGCTGTGAGGGACAGATTGTGCTAAAATCATCTCCTAGTGCTATAGGGAGAGGTTCCTGCTGCTGCTATGAGGGACAGATTGTTGTTCTAAAACCATCTCCTAGTGCTATAGGGAGAGGTTCCTGCTGCTGCTGTGAGGGACGGATTATTGTTCTAAAATCATCTCCTAGTGCTATAGAGAGAGGTTCTTGCTTGTTCTGTGAGGGACAGATCATCGTTCTAAAATCATCTCCTAGTGCTATTGGGAGAGGTTCCTGCTGCTGCTGTGAGGGACAGATTATTGTTCTAAAATCATCTCATAGTGCTATAGGGAGAGGTTCCTGCTGCTGTAAGGGACATATTGTTCTAAAATCATTTCCTAGTGCTATAGGGAGAGGTTCCTGTTGCTGCTGTGAGGGACAGATTATTGTTCTAAAACCATCTCATCATAGTGCTAGAGGGAGAGTTTCCTGCTGCTCCTGTGAGGGACAGATTATTGTTCTAAAATCATCTCATACAGGTGTAGGGCGAGGCTCCTGCTGCTAGTGTGAACAGTGCATTTCTTTCACAAAAATAAAAAGTGCATCTACGTTGCTATTTTCCAAAGAAAAAAAATAAGAATAATTTATTATTCTTTTTTTTTGTATTAATAAATCGTGCTACATAGATCATTTGCGTCCAGAATGAGGAGAGCGTCAAATAAGGGACTTGGTTGTGGTGCTGCTGGTGTTGGTGAAGTTCCTGTTGCAAGGAGAGGACGTGGTCGATTTGTGCCAGCGACACGCACAAGTGAAACACCTTCCTCAGGTGCGAGTAGCCGACAGAATCTTCAACGTTATATGGTAGGCCCGAATGCCGCTCAACGAATGGTGAGGCCAGAACAAGTACAGGCGCTAGTAGATTGGGTGGCTGACAATGCCTCCAGTTCCTTCGCATTGTCTCCCACCCAATCCCTTGATGAATGCTCAGAGTTGGCACCTGAACCCCATGGCCATCTGTCTTTCACCTCAGCCCCTTTTAAATCAGCCAAGCAGTCTGAGCCCCAAGTCATGCAGCAGTCTCTTATGCTTTTTGATGACTCTCCTGGTGTGCTTTCCGTGGGCCATCCACATAGCCCTGTCCCAGAAATGGAAGACATTGAGTGCACCGATGCCCAACCACTTCTGTTGCAGGACGAGGACATGGAAACACCACCGCAGCACGTCTCTGATGATGACAAAACACAGGTGCCAACTGCTGCGGCTTTCCACATTGTGCAGACTGACAAGGAGGGCAGTGGTGAAGGGTGGGTGGAAGATGATGTGGAGGAGGATGATGAGGTCCTAGACCCCACATGGAATGAAGGTCATGCGAGTGACGTGTGTAGTTTGAAGGAAGAGGTGGTGGTCGCACAGAGGCACCAGCACAGCAAAAGAGGAAGCAGGTTGCAAAAGCTGGGTGAGCGTCCCCAAGACAGTACGCCTGCTACTTCCCACCGCACCCAGGGACCTAGCACACCAAAGGCAGCTCAAAGGCGTTCCCCGGCGTGGCAGTTCTTCAGACAATGTGCTGACGACAAGACACGAGTGGTTTGCAGAACAGAGGGGAGCTTGATCCTAGATCTCAGTGGAGGAAAGCTGAGAGAGCTCTGTGTGCTATATTTGGACTCAAAAACAAGGTTTGCATTGTGCTCATGTTTTGTAGGTGTCGGGGCCAGCTGTATAGTGAGGAATCACGATTGTTAGTTTAGCGTCAGACGGCAAGGTTTTGTTTCTGTTTTTATTTGTTTGAACCTGCAAACCTTTTACAATAAACCTGGCAAGCCACCAGATTTTAAAGAAGTTGGCCTGCCTGCTGAGAATTTTCCCCTGAAAAGCAATCCCCACGAGCTAATCTCCCACACTTGGTGGACTCAGCGAGCAACTTTCCAACATGGAGGAGATGTTGGAGGCCTTGCTGCAGGTGACTACGGCTCAGCAGGAGACCAACCTCCAAGTTGCACAAGCTGCTGCAGCATAGCGGGAAGAAAGTCACAGACAACATGAGGCTCAGCAGGAAATCAACCGCCAGCTATTAGAGGCTGTCATAGAGTTAAAGAAGGGGTCTGCACCACTTGTGCCAGCGGAACAAAAGTTGATCCGTGCCACTTACCATCTGCAGAAGATGACACCTGCGGATGACGTGGAGGCGTACCTCTTTCAAGAGAGTTGCTGTGTGGGAGGGATGGCAAAAAGGACAATGGTCAGAACTTCTAGCACCTTTTCTGACAGGTGAGCCCCAAAAGGCCTATTTTGATTTAAAGCCCGATAAGGCCCAGGACTATGGGGTTGATTTACTAAAGCTGGAGAGTGCAAAATCTGGTGCAGTTCTGCATAGAAACCAATGAGCTTCCAGGTTTCTTTGTCAGAGCTTAATTGAACAAGCTGAAGTTAGATGCTGATTGGATACCATGCACAGCTGCACCATATTTTGCACTCTCCAGCTTTATAAATCATCCCCTATGTGTCTCTAAAAACGGAGATACTCGCACGCCTGGGTGTCACCATGGCAGGGTCAACAGGTGCATCAGTGGACCTACCGCATGGACCAGCCACCCCACTCCCAAATGTTTGATCCATCTCACGAGGAAGTGGTTACAGCCAGAGACTTTGCCAGGCCCTCAGATTGTGGAGTGTGTGTTCATGGACCAGTATCTGTGTGTGCTCCCTGCTACTTTGAGGAAGTGGGTCAGCCATGGGGACCCAAAAACTGCAAACCAACTGGTGGAACTCGTGGAGAGATACAGTGCTGCTATGGACTTGTTGCACCTGTCTGCGCCCACTCTAACGTATCCAGGTGTGAAAGATCACCCGGCGGACCCAGTAAGACTCTTCCAGGGGTCAAGGGCGTGGGAAGTTTCATAAGACCGCTGTGGCGAGAGAGACTATGGGCTCTAGACCTGGGGACTGGCCAAAGAAGCCAGGAAGGTCTAGGGGACCCTTGAGAGGACTGGGTATAGAACACATACAGTGCTACCGATGTTATGCATTGGGACACATTGCTGCCAATTGTCCCCTGAATGATGAACCCATGCAATCTGATAATGCTTATATGAAAAGACGCATTTATCTTTTTGCACAGGTCGCATGTATAGCATCAGGTTCAAGTCGCATAGAGCAGCAAATGTATGTGATTGCTATTGACGGGAAACCCGTCACTGCACTGCTTGACTCTGGTAGTGTGATACTGTTGGTGTGCAGCTGTGTAAATCCGGCAAGCTTACACCATAGCACTGTCTGGGTCATTTGCATCCATGGGGACACTTGTGACTACCAGACAGCGCTGGTCGAGATTGACACCCCTTTCGGCAGAGTGACCCATTCAGTGGGAGTGGTACCTTCCCTGCTAGTGGGCCTACCCTAGTGGGGAGGGATTTTCCCTACTTTTGGAGGTTGTGGGGGGGCACAGAGAGCCTGGGGGAAAGAGCTCCCCCTGCTGAGGAGGCACAGGAGTTCTCACCAGACCCTTTTTGCCAAACGGAAGGAGAGATTGATGGCAGGACCGAGGTAGGAGGAGACCCTCTTCCTTTTCCTGTAATGGCTGGGGAGCCTGAAGAGCCAGAAGATAGTTTCCAGCTGGTGTCTAATGATCCAGAGAATGTCTTTGACCCTGACTGTGAGAGTGAACAGAATGTAGTACCTAGCTTAGAGGTCCAGAGAGAGGACTTCTGCACAGAGTAACTAGGGGATGCAACTCTCCTTGGAGCCAGAGAAAATGTGAAGGTAATGGATGGGCAACCTGTGGACCCTATTTTGGGGGGGGGGTGTCTTTTCCCTACAAGGCTCTTAAAAATAATTTGTTGTATCAGGTGATAATACACGGGGGAGACGAACTAGAACAACTACTGGTTCCCAAACCTTTCTGCAGGATGGTGCTTGATCTGGCCCATGGTCATGTAATGGGGGGGACATCTGCGTATGGAAAAAAACAGGGAGAGAATAACCCAGAGATTCTTGTGGCCTGGGTGGTATGCAGATGTCAAAGAATACTGTGAATCATGCCCTGAGTGTCAAACGACAGCCCCGTCACCCCATTTTCATAGTCCCCTTGTCCCACTTCCCATAATTGAAGTGCCATTTGAGCGAATTGGCATGGATCTCATGGGACCAGTATTCAAATCTGCCCGGGGACACCAACACATCCTGGTGATCCTGGAGTATGCGACCCCTTATCCGGAAGCCATACCCTTGCGGAACACCTCCGCTAAGTTTATCGCCAAGGAGCTGGTCCAGGTGTTTAGTCGGGTGGGGATCCCTAAAAGAGATCTTGACGGATCAGGGTACCCCATTCATGTCCAGAGTTTCCAGAGAATTGTGCAAGTTGTACAAAATCTCCCATCTCTGTACCTCTGTTTACCACCCCCAAACTGACGGGCTGGTGGAAAGATTTAACAAGACCCTCAAGAGTATGTTAAAAAAGGTGGTGGATAAAGATGGGCGAAATTGGGATTTTTTGTTGCTGTACCTCCTGCTTGCCATGTGGGAGGTTCCGCAGGCATTTACAGGGTATTCCCCCTTTAAACTCTTGTATGGTAGACATCCCAGGGGGGTTGCTAGATGTCGCAAATGAGACATGGGAAGGAGAGGCCACTCCATATAGAAGCGTCATAGAGCACGTCTCCTTGATGCAGGATCAAATCGCAGCGGTCCTGCCCCTGGTTCGAGAGCATATGGGGCAAACCCAGGAAGCCCAGAGAAGGGTTTATAAATGGGGTGCCAAAACTCAGACTTTCAACCCCAGAGACAGAGTGATGGTGCTAGTCCCTACGGTTGAAAGTAAATTCCTAGCAAAGTGGCAGGGTCCCTTTTGAGATTAGGGAAAGAGTAAGGGAAGTGAACTACAAAGTTTACCAGCCAGGAAAAAGTAAACCAGAGCAGATTTACCATGTTAATCTCTTAAAAACCTGGAAGGACAGAGAGAGCTTATTGGCAGTGCCCACTCCACAAAATGACAGGCTAACTATTAGAAGACTGTGCTAAGGTTTAATAGCAGTTGATTGTTGTTTCATCTAGCCCTTGGAAGGAGCAGCTCTATTTGAACTTCCTGCTTCCTGTAACCAGTGCTGTTCA
The DNA here is from genome assembly GCA_018402905.1 of Glandirana rugosa. Classification (NCBI taxonomy): domain Eukaryota; kingdom Metazoa; phylum Chordata; class Amphibia; order Anura; family Ranidae; genus Glandirana; species Glandirana rugosa. The sequence goes on along the minus strand of BLSH010144802.1, from coordinate 1,050,344 downwards.
TTCTACAGCGTTCCTGCACCTGTGACCCCCCTGGTATCTGTTCAGAGTGACTTCCTGTTCCTGTGACCCCGGCTACCCCTTTGAACATTGCTGCTATCTGCCTGCCCGACCTCGGATTGTTTACGACCACTCTTCTGCCTGCTCCTTTTGTACTTCAGCCGCCAGCCCGTTGCCGACCCAGCCTGCACCCGACTACCCATCTGCCTGATCCCTCTGTACCTCGCTGCCAGCCAGTTGCCGACCCGGACCGCACCACTACTCTTCAGCCTGCACGAGCATCTGTGGACCTGTACCAGTCACCAGGGACCTGTCCAGCCCTCGTGCCCCCGTGCTCCGGAGCTCCCTGTCTGCACTACCAGGACCGCAAGAGAGGTTGCCCCCCTGCATAAGCCAGACTCTTCCTCCAGGTACGTGACAGCAACGAACAGCCATGTCTGAGTCTGTGCCGGGACCCTCTCCTATGGAGGAACTGTGTGCTCACCTAGCGGGCCTGACCCTAGCTGTGAAAGGCCTTCAGGAAGGCTACACCTGTCTGGAAAGTCAAGTCCGGAATCTGGCTACCCCAGCACCAGCCAGTGCCAGTCAGACTTCCTCCTGCACCCTAGTGACTTTACCTACCGAGCCTAAGGTGCCCATGCCCGAGCGATTCACGGGGGATAGCAGGAAGTTTCGGGTGTTTCGCAGCTCCTGCGAATTGTACTTTGCACTCCAGCCCCGCACCTTTTCTCTGGAACTCACCAAAGTGGGTCTAGCCATTTCCCTCCTCCGGGATGAGCCCCAAGCCTGGGCTCACCGCTTGCTGGAGCAGAACGCCCCAGAGACCACTAGCCTGGACCGATTCTTCAGCACCATGGCCCAGTTATACCAGGATCCCCACCAGGCGGCCACGGCTGAAGCGGCACTTCATGCTCCGCAACAAGGCGGCCGCCCGGCTGAAGACTACGTGTCAGAATTTAGGCGCTGGAGCGCCGACACTGGCTGGAATGATGCCGCTTTCCACCACCAGTTCAGACTGGGGCTCTCCAAGGATGAGCTGGCACGCATCGGGGTTCCACACACCCTGGTCAGTCTGGCAATCCAAATTGACCGCCGCCTGCGTGAACGCAGAGCAGAGAGAGCCACAGGAACCCTGCTCACCGCTTGGGTGTCGCCCCAAGTGTCCAGTCGCCCAGGGCCGGGTCCAGTCACAGCATCCTCCTCTTCACAAGACCGTCTTAAACCTATGCACACCGGACCTCCCCACTCGTGTCTCTCTTCTGAAGAACGACAGAGACGCATGGCCCTCAGCCTATGCCTATATTGTGGGGGTTCAGGACATTTGGTGCAAACCTACCCCGCTAAGGCCAGTAGGGGTCCTATCCCAGCCTTAGGGGAAGTACTGTCACTGCCAAGTTCCAAGTCACACCTTATCCTCACCCTGTCGCTACAGCTCCCCGGAAGGAGTGTTCAAGTTCCAGCCATCTTGGACTCAGGAGCCTGTAGCTGTTTTGTGGATATAGCCTTCGCCACCCAGCATCGGATGCCTCTTCGACCTAAGGACCACCAGATGATTATCCAATTGGCTTACGGATCAATGATAAAGTCTGGTACGGTCACACATGAGACTTTCCCCCTGTTGGCTCAGACGGCCTGAAGGCCACACAGAATTCCTGTTACTAGATGCCATCGCATCTCCCCTCTTTCCAGTCATTCTTGGGCTCCCATGGCTCCGGATACACAGCCCACATATTGACTGGAGTACCGGGGAGATTCAGTTTCTGTCCCCCTACTGCCGAAGTCACTGCCTGAAGCCGCTCCAGAGGGTGTCGCCCACAGTCCACAGTATCAACCTGGATCCTGACCCGGAGACCTGTAGCACTGTCCCTGAAGCATACCACGATTTCCTGGATGTCTTTAGTAAGAAGGGGGCAGATACCCTTCCTCCACACAGATCCTACAACTGCCCAAATGATCTGCTGCCCGGATGCAAAGTCCCTTTTGGCACTATATTCCCCCTTTCTGAGGTGGAGCTGGCGGCTCTCAAAGCCTATCTTAAGGAGAACCTGCAAAAGGGCTTTATCCGGCCCTCTATGTCCCCAGCGGGAGCCGGAATCTTTTTCGTAGAAAAAAAAAGACCATACTCTCAGGCCCTGCATTAACTATAGGGAGCTCAACAACATTACAGTCAAGAACCGGTACCCCTTGCCCCTGGTACCGGAACTCTTTCGGAGACTTGGCCCCGCAGCCGTGTTCACCAAGTTGGATCTCCGCGGGGCCTACAACTTGGTCTGTATACGGGAGGGGGTCGAATGGAAGATGGCCTTTCGGACTCGGTTTGGCCATTTCGAGTAATTGGTCATGCCCTTTGGGCACTGCAATGCCCCGGCCACGTTTCAACATCTAGTGAACAACGTCTTCCGGGATTACCTTGATCTGTTTGTAGTGGTCTACCTGGATGACATCCTGATTTTCCCCCCCTCCCTAGAGGAACATCGCAGACACGTTAAGTGTGTGCTCAGCCCTCTTCGGCAGTACGGGCTATACGCCAAGGCGGAAAAAATGCGCCTTTGAGCGCTCAGACATCTCCTTCCTGGGGTTCCACATCTCAACCACGGGCACTACCATGGACCCCCAGAAGGTCTCAGCTGTCATTGACTGGCCAACGCCAAAGGACAAGAAAGCGGTGCAGCGCTTGGTAGGCTTTGCCAACTTTTACCGGAAATTTATCCGAGGATTTTCATCTGTCATCGCCCCGATCACTCAGCTGACCATGCAGAATTCCCGCTTTGTCTGGACTCAGGAGGCACAAGCAGCCTTTCAGACCTTGAAAAAGTTATTCACCTCTGCTCCTGTTCTAAAACATCCCGACTCCACACGGTCATATATCCTGGAAGTGGATGCTTCAGAGATCGCAGTCGGGGTGGTCTTATCCCAGCGACAGGGGCCTAAAGCCTCCCTACACCCCATCACCTTCTTCTCTCGGAAGCTTACTCCACCCGAGAGAAATTATGACGTTGGGGACAGAGAACTGTTGGCGATCAAGTCTGCCTTGGAAGAGTGGAGATATCTTCTAGAAGGGGCAATCCACCCTGTTTTGGTCTTTACGGACCATAAAATTTGGAGTATCTAAGGACTGCCAAAAGACTCCAACCCCGCCAGGCTCACTGGGCCTTATTCTTTGCACGATTCCGGCTTCATATTACATACAGGCCCGGTTCTAAGAACATCAAGCCGGACGCATTATCTAGAATGTTTCAGGAAACCGAGGAGGCGTTTCCCCCAGACACCATCTTACCTGCCCACAGCTTTTTACTGGTCCAGGAGGACCTTCTAACTCGGATCAGGCAGACTCTAGCTGGCTCCACAATACCTGAGGACTCCGGACTTTCAATAAAGGACGGGCTGTGGTGGTCGGGGACTCAGATATTTGTGCCTGAAGGGCTCCGCCTAGTTACCCTAGAACTTTGCCACGACCACAAATTGGCTGGACATTTTGGCATCCACAAGACCATGGAACTGTTATCCCACACCTTCTGGTGGCCCCATATGGTTGAGGACTGCAAAACCTATGTGGGTGCTTGCCCCACTTGTGTCCAAAACAAGTCAGAAAGGACCAAAGCCTGGGGCCTGTTGAACCCACTGCCTATCCCCGAGCGCCCCTGGTCTCAAATCGCTATGGACTTCATAGTTGAGTTGCCCCCATCTACAGGATATAACACCATTTTCGTGGTGGTTGACCGCCTTACGAAAATGGCACATTTCATTCCGATGAAGGGCACCCCCTCAGCAATGGAAACAGTGAAAATTTTTATCAAAGAAATTGTCCGCCTGCATGGCATTCCCAACAACATCGTGTCCGATAGAGGGGTGCAATTCACATCCCGGTTCTAGAAGTCCTTGTGTTCCACCTTAGGAATTGAACTGGCCTTTTCCTCAGCTTATCATCCCCAGTCAAATGGGCAAACAGAGAGGACCAACCAGACCCTCGAGCAGTACCTTCGCTGCTACTCCTCGTACTCCCAGGATGATTGGGTCTCCTTGCTGCCGGTAGCCGAGTTCACCTACAACAATTCGGTCCATTCTGCCACAAAGCAGTCTCAGTTCTCGGCTACCACCCTACGTTCCTACCCAAACTGTTAACTGAAAGTGCGATTCCCGCTGCACAGGAAATCACCCAGTTCTTGGAGAAGAACAACAAGCTCTTGCAGGAGACCCTCGCTCAAACCCAGGAGCGCAACAAGAGGACATTCAATAGAAGGAGGCGAGGAGAACTGGACCTACAACCTGGCGACCGGGTCTGGTTGGCAACCAAAAATCTGAGGCTATCGTGTCCCTCCAGGAAATTGGGGCCGAGGTACATTGGACCCCTTCCAGTCAAGAGAAAAATTAATGCCGTGGCTTACGAGCTTGATCTTCCCACTTCACTCCGGGTCCATTCCGTATTTCATGTGAACCTCCTCAAACCAGTCACCAAGGATCCCTTCCCGGGGTGGAGAACAGCGCCACCAGAACCCATCCTGGTGGACGGAGAGGAGGAGTTTGAGGTGGAAACTATTCTTGACTGCAGAAGGAGAGCTGGCATTATGCAGTTCCTGATGAAGTGGAGAGGATTTGGGCCTGAAGAAAGCTCGTGGGAGGCAGAAAGCAACTTGCATGCCCAAGAACTTGTTAGGACTTTTTTGGGGAACAATCCAGCCAAGAGAGCTCGGTGGGGCATCCGGAGGCTGCCCCTTGGGGGGGGGGGCAATGTTAGAAGACTGTGCTAAGGGTTAATAGCAGTTGATTGTTGTTTCAGCTAGCCCCTGGAAGGAGCAGCTCTATTTGAACTTCCTGCTTCCTGTAGCCAGTGCTGTTCGTTCTACAGCGTTCCTGCATCTGTGACCCCCCTGGTATCTGTTCAGAGTGACATCCTGTTCCTGTGACCCCGGCTACCCCTTTGGACTTTGCTGCTATCTGCCTGCCCCGACCTCGGATTGTTTATGACCACTCTTCTGCCTGCTCCTTTTGTACTTCAGCCGCCAGCCCGTTGCCGACCCAGCCTGCACCCGACTACCCGTCTGCCTGATCCCTCTGTACCTCACTGCCAGCCAGTTGCCGAGCCGGACCGCACCACTACTCTTCAGCCTGCACGAGCATCCGTGGACCTGTACCAGTCACCAGGGACCTGTCTAGCCCTCGTGCCCCCCTGTGCTCCGGAGCTCCCTGTCTGCACTACCAGGCGTTCCGGAACCAGGACCGCAAGAGAGGTTGCCCCCCGCATTAGCCAGACTCTTCCACCAGGTACGTGACACTAACCCTGACCCCGGACGTTCCCATAATCGAGTCCTTGTCACTGATGCAACAAAATGATGTAAAGGAATTTATAAGTAATAATAAAGACCTTTTTCTCTCTCCTACTCAAACTTACCACCGTAATACAACATGACACAGTTACAGAACCAGGGGTCCTCGTAAATGTAAAACTCTACCAGATACCTGAGGCTAGACGGGTGGTGGTGGAGAAGGAGATAAAAAACATGTTGGAGTTGGACGTGAATCCCGCAGTGCCTGGTCGAGCCCCATAGTGCTGGTCCCAGAGCTCGATGGCACTATCAGGTTCTGTAACGATTTCAGGAAGCTGAATGACGTGTCTAAGTTTGACATTGAAGGCTACTGGCAGATTCCCCTAACGGAGTCAGCAAAAGAAAAAACGGCCTTCTCTACCCCCGAGGGGGTCCTTCCAATACAAGCGAATGCCATTTGGTCTGCATGGGGCCCCTGCATCCTTCCAGGAGATGATGGACAAAACTTTGAAGCCGTATGGGCCCTATGCAGTGGCCTATCTGGATGATGTGGTCATCCACAGCCCAGATTGGGAATCACATTTGCCCCGGGTGGAGGCAGTGGTAGATTCGCCGAGGGTAGCAGGTTTAACAGCCAACCTGAAAAAGTGTGCTATAGGTCTGGAGGAGGCCAAACACCTTGGGTATGTTATTGGTCAGGGTCTGATCAAGCCCCAGACCAATAAGATCGAGGCCATACAAAAGTGGCCCTGACCACTGAACAAGAAACAGGTACGTGCCTTTCTGGGGATTACATAGTATTACTGACGCTTCATTCCCAACTTTGCCACCATTGCCGCCCCTCTGACAGATCTGACGAAGGGTAGAGTGTCAGGAATGGTTAAGTTGAATCCTGAGACCGAGAAGGCCTACCAGAAGTTGAAACAAGCCCTTTGTGTACAGCCGGTACTCGTGACCCCAGACTTCACAAAGGACTTTGTGGTTCAACTGACGTGGGACTAGGTGCTGTTCTGTCTCAAATCAGAGACAGTGAGGAACACCCGGTCGTATAGTTAAGCAGGAAGCTTAATAGGCATGAAAGGAATTATGCCATTGTGGAGAAGGAGTGCCTGGCTATCAAGTGGGCCTTAGAGGCCCTAAAATACTACCTGCTGGGAAGGTCATTCAGGCTAGTCACCAACCATGCCCCCTTTAAGTGGATGTGTAACAACTGGTAGAAAAATAGCTGAGTGACTAGGTAGTACCTGGCCCTACAGCGGCTTAAGTTCTCAGTGGAACACCGGGCAGGAAGGCTCCAAAATAACGGCAATGATCTTTCCAGGGCCCACTGCATGGTCGGGACAGTTGCTCTGCCCCAGGGGCTTGAGCGAGACGCCATAATGGATGGGCAATACTTGTCGCCTCGCATGCGATCACTTGGAGGCGACTAAAGGGAGTCCGACCTGGGTTATTCCAGCCACAGTGGCACAGCTGGTTCCGGGCCAGACTTTCTGTTCCACCCAAAGCCCTCTCCACCTGCATTTAATGAGCAGGAAGAGAACAGAGGGGAGCTCAATCCTGGATCTCCGTGGAGGAAGCTCTGTGCTATTTTTGGACTCAAAAACAAGGTTTGCATTGTGCTCATGTTTTGTGGGTGTCGGGGCCAGCCCTACACCATATAGTGAAGAATCACGATTGTTATTTAGCACCAGACGTCGGGGTTGTGTTTTCTGTTTTTATTTGTTTGAACCTGCAAACCTTTTATAATAAACCTGGCAAGCCGCTAGATTTTAAAGAAGTTGGTCTGCATGCTGAGTATTTTCCTCTGAAAAGAGATCCCCACGAGCTAATCTCCCACAGTGGTTACTGAGATATGAAAGGAGAGGCTTCCCTGGCCCCACACTGTTGACTCTGTTGAGTGATGTTGGTGCCAAAGCTATGCAGGCGTTCTTAGGTGAGGGCTGTGAAAAATAAAATTGAGTGTTAAAACTGTAAATTCAAAGCCAACAGGATGTTCTACTTCTATTTCATTCTAAACATCTAAAAATATTACTCGTGTTAGTGGTACTAGTACTGGCTCTACTGAGTGTGGTTAGTGCCAGGATTATGCAGGCACTCTCAGCTGAGATGACAAACTGCCGCTGCTCAAGGTACCCCTAGGGACATCTGCAGGACCCCTAGGGTGTCATGGATTTCTGGTTAAGAAAGTCTGGTCTAAAGCTAGCCATAGATGGATCAAAATGTGGCCAGTTCAGCAGGGACCAACTGAAAGGGTGGCAAGGCTCAGTAGAAGGATATGATTCTGTTCTTGAGGGTTCAACATGGATGTTCTCCATACTGAAACCTAACAACAGAGGTTGGAACTAGCTAAGTATCAACTCTGGCAAGATTGTTAAATGTTTAATGAAAAACTGAAGTTTTTTTCAATGTTTCAAAGATTTTTTAGTGGATTTTGAGACTCTTGATCTGGATTGATTTCAGGTTTCTTCAGTAACATTTCTTGGCTTGAAAACATGAATTTATGTAGGCCTTTATATCAAACAGTGCTAAACAATAAAACCATCAACTCAGAAAGTTCCATATTTATTCATAAAAAATATATTATTTTTTAAATATAAATTACTAAAAAAAAAAAAAATTACAGGCCAACCATTTAACTTTAAATCCACGGAATCAACCTTAATAATTAGTACTAGTTTATCCTTAAATGAAAATGAGTCTTAGGCCTCATGCACACAGGACGTTTTTGGACATTTTTACAGCTGGTGCTTTTAGCTAGACATTTTTTCCTACAGTCAATAAACTCCCCACCATGTTATCCTATGTGTTCATGCATACATTGGCTGTTATCAACTGTTTTTGCTGGGGCGTTTTTGAGCTGTAAAAAAAACCCAAGACTAGTGGGTTCTGAGAGACGTTTTTCAGAACGCTCAAGCACTCAAAACTGCACATAAAAAAAAAAAACGCTCACCAACGTTTTTGGACGTTTTAGATTCAATGAGGAAAAAAATGCTCAAACACTCTACTGCTAAAAAAAACGTTCAAAAACGTGGCTCACAAATGTTTTTGGACGTTTTTGGTCCATTGAAAAAAAAACACTACTGCTCAAAAACTCTAGTGCAAAACACTGAAAGAAGCTGAAAAACTCACTACAGGCGGTCCCCGGGTTACAAACAAGATAGGGAGTGTAGGTTTGTTCCTAAGTTGAATTTATTTGTAAGGCAGAACAGGTACATTTTTTAAGTGTAGCTTCAGCCAAAAAAAAACTGTTTTTAAGCTTATTGGATAGCATAGAGAAGGGGTAACACTCCTGTAAGGTTTGTTTTGCTGTCTATGTTTCTGTTCAAAAGATTTCACCTCACTTCTTGTCCCAATGATAATTGGATTTTTGAAAATTTTGGGTTGTTGTGGAAACAAGGTTTGGTGATAAAGTGTCAATGCACTGTTATATAGTTATAGTTAGTTATATATTTTTTTAAATGGGATACAGAAGGGTTAAAACCCATGAAAGGTTTTTATTCCTATCTGTTCTCTGCCAGAAAAGGAATACAGGGGAAATCTGAGGCTGGGTTCACACGATTGTGAATTGGATGCGGATTCCTATTTGCAATAGCAGGAGATATTGACCGACTCTCTATGGAGTTGGTACACATACTGTATCTCCGCTGTGGCTCCGATGCAAATTTGCACAGGAGCCCTGTGCATCTTTTGGTCCATTTCAGGTCCGAATTCAGGAAAAATAGGACATGAAACGGTGAACCAGGATGCACCAGACCGCTGCTAGGAGCCGCATGTGGCGACAGTGTGAACTCAGCCTTAGATTTCTCTTTTTGTCAAATGAGAGATTAACTGATTTACCCATCCATGCTAAAGAGAGCCGATTTAAGGAAGCTCACTTGCCAGCTATTGTATTCAGCAGCCAGTGGGACCTGCAACTCCTGAATACTGGTGACTGCATCTAAGGCAGCCCATACATGAGTCAATTAAATGAGAAGTTGAGCAAAAAACATAGTTACACTTACCGGTAACGTTCTTTCCTGGAGTCTTTCAGGACAGCCATTTGAGAGACCCTGGCTTCTCCCTTCCATAGGAAACACAGTGGCAGCCCCCTTTAAATTTGCCCTTTCCCTGCTGGCTCATCAGTTTTACTAGAGCAGGTGTGGAGACACAGGAACAGATGAAAATAACATAATAGACAGTACAGTAGTTCCTGTGTCGGGACTTCAAAGGACCACATACATTTGGGTGGGTAACTGGAGCTATCCTGAAAGACTCCAGCAAAGAACGTTACAAGTAAGTGTAACTTTGTTTTTCCCTTTAACATCTTTCAGGACAGCCACTTGAGAGGATATTCAAGCACTTACCCTTAGGACAGGACTACAGCTTATAAGACCTTGCATCCAAAGGATTGATCCTTTGCTGACAAAAAGGTCAATCCTGTAGTGTTTGGCCAATAACTTCTCTAAGCCACCTGGCTAAAGTACGTTTTGAGGCTTTGTGCCCTTTATTTGCCCCAAAAATAAAAAGAGAATTTGTTTTCCTGAACAATTTTGTTTTATCTAAGTAATTAAGGATGCATCTCCTTACGTCTAGCATATGAAACTTAAATTCTTGCTCCCTAGAAGGGTTTGCACAAAATGAGGGTAAAATAATTTCCTGGCCTCTATGAAATTTTGAGGCCACCTTGGGCAAAATGGCCGGATCCATTTTAAATACTATTCTGGAAATACTTGAAAAAACGTAGGACTAATTGACAGAGTTTCTGGCTCGCCACCAAAAAAAATGGTTTTGAAAATCAACAATATTAACGAACATTCCTCCTGAAGTTCAAAGGGGCTCCTTACAAAAACCTGTAAAACCAAGGACACGTCCCAGTTAGGCAACGGCAGTGCTGAGACCTGGCTTTTCAGCATGCTAAGGGCTAAGCCCTTGTCTGCTCCCCACTGCATAAATTCTAGGACGGCAACCAGACTATGCACCTCAAAGGAGCTTCCTGCACACCAATCATTAAACTGCTTCCACACTTTTTTGGTAGATAGCACATGTCTCCTCCTTCCTGCTGCTCAGCAGTGTATCCATCAAACGGTTTGAGAAGCCCTTAGCATTCAACAACTGCTCCTCAGTAACCAGGCAGTGATACTCCACCATTCTACCTGAGGGCAATACACTGGGCCCTGAAAAAGGAGATCCTCCCTGAGCAGTAGTATCCATGGGGGCTTCACAGCTAGTTCTTTTAGAATAGAAAATCATGGTCTCCTGGGTCAGTGTGGATCAATAAGAATTAGAGAGGTGTTCTTTGCCTGGAACCTCCTCAGAACTGCTGGTAAGAGAATCGGTGGGGGGGATAGCATAGCACCTGCTGAAAGTCCAACTGTGCGCCAGAGTACACTTTGTAGGGAAAAGAAGGATTGAACCTTTACGTTCTCCCTGGAGGTGAATAGATCTACTTGCGGGACTCCCCATATCCGGGTGATCATTTCGAAGACCTCTTGGTTGAGGATCCAGTCACCTTCTTTTAGGTTCTTCCTGCTAGAGAAGTTGGCAACCTGATCCAGATCTCCCTTCAGGTGAACTGCTGACAGGGACAGGACGTTGCCCTCGGCTTTCTGCTGCCAGGGACCACAAGGTTCCATTTCTTATTCCCCCATTTGTTGATGTAAGCGATTGGTGAGAAGTTGTCTTGTATGTGATGTCCCCTTAGCTCTTCCTGAAAAGAAATGAATGCTAGAAGCACACCTCTCAATTCTTTCCACTGCACTAGCAGGGGGCCTCTGAAAAACATAAAACTTTGTAGCCATTAAGCTCCACCACAGTGCCCCCCGCCAGTCTTTCCACAGGGACGCACTCCTGGAACCCTGTGGGCCTCCCACACCAGGGACCCCATGTTCCTACCCTCTGGCCACCAAGAGGGACCCCCCCAACTCTTGCAGCTACCAAGGGGGGTGTAGGTAAGGGGAATTTCCCCCCTGGGACCCCCTAACCTTGTTATGGCTGAAGCTGGCATCTCCTGGAGCAGCCTGGTTCACCTCTGCTTCTGACATGCTTCTTTCTGGTGCTGTTACTGGTGCCTCCTGCTGTCTCTGCAGCATTTCTGGATCCTCTCCAGTCCATGCCTGGCCCTCTATCAGCATCCCTGCAGCCGTAACTGGAAGTCGCAGTTCGAACGCAAGCCCCCCCTGTCAGAAGTGATGTCACCAGCCACCCGCACAGCTCCATCTCCATTGCTGCCGCCGATGCCCAGCGAACGGCTGCACCGTTGGGGTGGCAATTTTTTTCTCCTGGCATTGGTCCAAGGAGCCTCTGCCTCTCCAGCTATCCGGTCTCATTTCCCAGCACAGTATCTCTCCACCGGAGGGGGGGGGGTGAGCCGACAGGGCAAGGGCAAATTTAAAAGGGGGCCGGCGGGATGTTTCCTATGGAAGGGAGAAGCCAGGGTCTCTCAAGTAAATGTTCTGAAAGTTGCTAAAGGGAAAATACCTGAATCAAAGCTATTATATTCTGACAACGGGGATACTTTCCTGTCATCAGAGTACATTGATCAGTGATGCCAGCTACAACCAGCAATGCTGATTGAGCAGAAACAATCGGATGTGCAGTTGTACAGAAGTAAATCAGTAGACAACTTCTGTACAACTTCCCTGCCCATACGTGGATCGAAATTCAGCCAGTCTCTGCTGAACTGGATGAATTTCGATCCATGTATGGCCAGCTTAAGTCATCTGGCTCATTTGACAAAAGTTGATTGAAAAGTCAACTTTTTTGAGCTGGGTGATGCTGACAAGGCAATCCACAACTCAAATTTTGGCTGAATCAGTAGGAATTGTCCAACATTTGAGCAGTGTGAGGCCAGCTTAAGGGAGGGTTTCTTCTCAATTCCTGTTGTGTGCTCAGAACAGAAAGTGGAAGGAAATCTCCCCAATGATACACAGATGTGCAATAAGATACATAAATAAGTAAAACAAACAAAAAAAAACTGACAGAGATTGTATCCATTCCCTATATAAAATTAAAAAATAAATGTTAGCTTCAGATACACTTTAAAGCAACACAATCATAACCAGGGTTCTGTGGAAGCCTAGGGTTCCTCCAAAGTATGCCAGGGGATCCTTGAGCTATGGCTGACTAACCTCCCATCTGATGGTGCCTAATTTCAGGGCCAGTGCCACTTGGCAAGGCCACCATTGAGCTTTTAGCTGTTTGTAAGGTTGGCATTCTGACAACCAATGTAAGGGGGCATTCTTCCCCTGATCACCACTGTAAGGGGGGGATTCAATACTGACCCCCAATAAATTGGTTTTAGCTTCACCAAGGCCTGAAAAATATATGAAGGGTTCCTTTGGGATAAAAAGATTGAAAAACGATGCTTTGAGGATTCACCATATTACTAATTTTTCTTCAAGTGAAGGGAGAAAAGCCCAAAAAAGAGCTGATTTTAGATGCTAAATACATCTGATATATTATTATACAAGATTTATAAGGGAGACAGTACAATTCGATACAAGATTATTATTACTATTATTATTAATGTTATACAGGATTGAGCAACAACAGCACACTGTTAAAAGTACAGTCGTTAGGTGGGGAAAGGATAGGCTCTCTGAAAAGAAGGGTTTTCAGTGATCATCTAAAAGTGGACATAGTAGGAGATAGTCGGACAGATTGTGTTAGGGAGTTTCATAGGATGGGAGAGGCTGGGGAGAAGTCCTAAAGGCGGGGATGGGAGGAGGTGAAAAGTAAGCTAGAGAGCAGGAGGCCTTGGGATGAACTAAGAGAACAATTTGGTTGGTATTTTTGAGACAAGGTTAGTGATGTAGCTGGGGGCCAAGTTGTGGATGGCTTTGTAAGTTATTGCTATAATTTTGAATTTAATTCATTATGTGAACTAAAGCCAGTGGAGAGACTGCTAGAGAGCAATAGCAGACACTGAATGGTTAGTAAAGTGGATGAGTGTGGCAGCAACATTCATGATGGACTGAAGAGGGGATAGTCTATGTAAAGGTAAGTCAATGAGGAGGGAGTTGAAGTAGTCATGATGAGAGGTGACCAGGGAGTGAATTTAAAGTTTTGCGGTGTCATTAGTTAGGAAGGGGTATATTTTAGAGATGTTGTGTAGTTTGGGGCAGCAAGCTTTGGACAGCAATTGGATGTGGGGCCAAAAGAAAAGTTCAGAGTCCAGAATAACACCTAGTATCTTGGCATGAGGGGACAGGTTGACAGTTGTGCCCTTGATCTTGACAGGGAAGTCAGGGGAAGAGGCACGTGAGGGAGGAAATATTATGAGCTTGGTTTTGGATAGACTTAGTGTGTCATTCAGACTGATAGCTCTGTTAGTAAATTAGTAATGTGTGTGGACACTGATGGAGTGAGCTCAGGGGTAGAGGCATAGATTTGGGTGTCATCAGTGTAGAAATGGCATTGGAAGCCATGGGATGCTAACAACTGACTGAGGGAGGAGGTGTAGATTGAGAATAGGAAAGATCCAAGAACAGAACCTTGGGGTCCCCCAACGGAGAAAGGAAGAGGAAAGGAGAAAGTAAAATTGCAAGTGACGCTGAAGGTGCAGTGGGATAGGTAGGATGAGAACCAGTGAAGAGTACAGTCCATAGATACCAAAGACGTGGAGTTTTTTTTCTAGGAGGAGGGTGTAGTCCACTGTGTCAAAGGCAGCAGAGAGATCCAGGAATAGTTATAGAGAATAGTTTCAATTGGTTTCTGTCATTAGTAGATCATTTGTGAGTTTTAGGAGAGCAGTTTCTGTGGAGTGTTGAGGGCGAAATAGTCCTGCTCATAGAAGCCTACAATCTAACAGTGGGGAAAAAGTTATACATAAATGAATAACTGTGAGGGATGAGTTGATGGAGAAAGTACAGTTTTTAGATGGAGGTGGGTTAGGCTTCCCTTAAAAGACAGGTTTTCAGGGATCGCCTGAAGGTAAGTAGGCAATACATATAGTCAGGTCCATAAATATTGGGACATTGACACAATTCTAATCTTTTTGGCTCTATACACCACCACAATGGATTTGAAATTAAACGAACAAGATGTGCTTTAACTGCAGACTAAATTAAAGTTTAGGTAACACCACCAC
>BLSH010144802.1:973652-1020814 GCA_018402905.1 Glandirana rugosa | reverse complement strand
GTATCTTGTTACCGATCCTTTTAGTACATAATGAAGAGTAAAGTCGATCGTCATTATTTGACCATTATTTGACCATTATTTGTACGAAATACATAAAAATTTTACATATATCGTGTTGTGTTATGTTAGGTATTTCCACAAGTGTAGTCCAGAATCGGTGGTTCCTTCGAACATCAGATTCCAAAGATCCTTGGGAATCCAGGATAAACCACTCGAGGTTAATTTAATAGTCATACCGTACAATGTAAAGTCTTCGTTTGATCTCGTAAAAAAAAACATTTAGATTGTCTTGGTTTGGTTTCTTAGTCTCAGTCTCAAATTTGTAATTGGCACATCTGCCTTATTTGATGTGCATCACAGAATATATTGGTGCTTTATCATAACTGCAAAAGCTGACTAATAACTAGAAAGGAAAGCTATTGATTATGTAACCATGAGTAAAACATTTTAATACAAGAGCATGCTGGTAAAAACTCTTGCAACTCTGATTCTTTGGTTTGGTTCTGTTAGATTTACAAAAAAAAATGCTCTAGTTTGCTTCTGAAATGTAACATGCCATACTGATAATTTAATTGGAGCTCACCAAATAGGACCTAAGGGTTCCTAGAAACCTTAGACTACAAGCTTCCTTGGTGGCTAAGACCTGATGTGAACACCTTTATGGATTGTATTGTGTTGTGCTATATACATTTTAAAAATACATAAAGCATGTTTATTACCAGTTTATTACCAGTTTATTACTGCTAGCTGAAATGAGAAGTAATACATGATTTTCCTAGCCATTGTTCTATGGTGCTAAAATTTGCTCCTGGTGACCTTGAAAAATAATATCATAAAGAGCTGCTAGCAAGTATCTGTATCACTGTGCATATGTTACTAGGTTATGTTGGACATAGAGTTGCAGTTTTGCATTATAGTGGTGTAGTTTAATGAAAAACACCTCTCCACCATAAAACTTTGTCAGTCCTCCATGATGGAGAAACTTCAGCTGAATTTTGGATGGGACTGGCAGTTTGCTATTCCATCTTCATGTCTGTACTCACCTGTGGACCAAGGCATGGGTGCAGGTAAGGCATATGAGGTTTTTTTTTTTTTTTTTTTCTTAAAGTTGTTGGACCTGCCCTGTATGATATGATGAGAATTGTAGCTGTCTTGTAGAGTTTTGAAAAAGAGCCTCTCTTCCTTCATATTAAGAAGTGACTGTTAAGGCAGTTTTAAGAATAACTATACTTTAAATAAAGTTGAAACTCTCACCACTACAACTGCTTGGGCAGCTCCTCGGTACCCTTCAATGTGTAAAGGGGCTACAAAAAAAAAATGCCCAGGAGGTCATTTTTCTCCTGATACCCTATTGAAGAAGTAGTCTGCTTACAAACCTTTGAAAGAGATGGCTTCACCTTTTAGGGACTTGGAAAATTGGCTGAAAATGCCCAGTACGTTATTGCTTGCTAGCTCAGTGGAGAATGTTGAATAGCTTTTCAAGCTAGAGAAGGTCACCAGTTGATGCGAAGTTGGTAGTAGGGGAAATATGTATGGGATGGAAAGAGTAAAGGGGGCAGTATAGTTATGTCTAAACATTTTACATATATTCTCTATGGGAGACTCCATTAGAAACTACATTTAACTGGAAACAATGTTTGGAACAGCTCAGGAAGAGCTAGAGTCTCTGTCCAGGAAAATGAAGTCACAATTAACCTGCTCAATTGGCTTCTTTTGCGACCCCTTGAGGATTAATCAGCTGAGAACTACATACATTTTTCTTAATCATACATTTTAGGACACAGAATGAGTTTTCAGATAGACCGGGTTAAGTAAAAGCAAAGCTGCAAGGATAATCCAGAAAAGCCTCTCCTACACCCAGCATGCCTCAGTTTTTTGCAATTGTCTTTAGAAGAAGGGTTGTCTTCTCTACTCTGAGAGAAGAAAATTATTTCCTTACTTTTCTATTTCTTCTCAAGATTCCCTTTTTGGTTCTGGAAAGATTCTTCAGTTAGCTGTAGTGCCATTGGATTGAATGATCCTCGGCACAGCCTTTGAAGCTGTACCTGGATCCCGCTGTGCCTTCTAAGTCTGTGTGGTCTCCTTGTGAATACCTGCTCTGCACATACATGTACCATTTTCAAGGAGTGCACATGGACCTAGCATCCTTTCCATTATCTCTTCAGGCACGCCCACACCTGCAATCCTCTGGACACTCTTTTGGGCTCCCAGCTGCATTCTATTGATACAATCACTCCTGGCAAGAGCTGCTTCCACAAGACCTTGTGAATACCCATTGTGGGAAAAGCCATCACTTGTGGGCTCTTACAGAGTATGGCAGATAATAAGCACAGGTCAGGTCCTGTGGGCCTTGCTGGCTTACGATCCAATAACAGCTCCAGGAGAACTTGTATTGTTTCTTCTAAAAGGCCTGATATTGTTAGCCTGAATCCATGGCCCCTGTCTCAGTTGCAACACTCAGCAGAAGCCTTCTTAAACCCTTCTGGTGTGGCCTCTCTCTGTTTTGTCTATAGAGGAATTCACTGCCTCTCCTCCAGAGTGCATCTGATTCCCGATAGTAGCACCTGGTTCTGCACAGCTGAGGATGAATCTGTGTTTGATGTTAGGAGTCTAAGCCTGCTTCCAAATTAATATATTATTTTATTGATGCAGTATACATGTGAATTAACCTGGAATAGCCTGTGTTAGCCTTACCTAAGGTTACCAGCTTGGGTTCTCTTAAAAGCTGTCAACTTGGTTAAAAAACATAGCAAGGATTGAAAGAGAATACCCTTTCAAAAAACAGCTGGACTTTGTGGGCACACCAAAGGATAGAGATGACACAAAGTAAAATTAATATACTTTATTACAAAATGAGATTAAAAATTGATACACATACAAATAAATATAAAAAGTACCCTCTTAGAAAAAGGTTAAGCACCACCCATAGGACCAAGGAGAAAAAAAGGAGGTAGGGTCTTAAAAGTCAATATAGTATATTGTATGTTTACTGGTATTGACCCAAAACATTACTCCATCTTGGTCTGTTGATGTGTTTCGCTTTAAAACAAAGCTTCTTCAGGACTCAATGGGGTGGGTGCTATTCAACCTTAATGGTCGAGGAGCTGAGATACAACAAAGATAGAGAGACGTCAAAAGAATCTGAGGGTAGGTGAGTCAGTATGAGCCAAAACCGACAAACTGTATAGGTCAGTATTATTGGCTGCTGCATGGCTTGTCACCACCTCACTATAAACTATATCAACTTCATTTAGATAGAGGAGTAGGGAGATGTCTAATGTGGCCAACAAGTCGTATGGTGGGAGATGGGATATCTAGAACCAACACAGTACGGCTAAATGGCTAAGCCGGCAAGTCATGGATAGGATATATGTAGGGTCTGGACAAGTGGATCCCCTATGGCATAAGTATATAAGCTCAAACGTGAAAACGCGTCCAGAACTTAAGAGTGCGGTATAAATCCGCAAAGGATATCCCCTCTTTTGTCTGCAGTGGAATGATTGGGCCCCCAAAAGCAAAAGGAAGTTTCCGAGCAAGGTATGCCCCAAACCACAATCCTCGGAAGACAATCCTTTGCAGATTTATACCGCACTCATAAGTTCCGGACGCGCTTACACGTTTGTGCTTATATACTTATGCCATAGGGGATCCACTTGTCCTGACCCTATGTATATCCTATCCATGAGCTGCTGGCTTAGCCATTTAGCCGTACTGTGTTGGCTCTAGATATCCCATCTCCCACCATACGCTTGTTGACAACATTAGACATCTCCCTACTCCTCTATCTAAATTAAGTTGATATAGTTTATAGTGAGGTGGTGACAATCCACGTGGCGGCCAATAATACTCCCCTATACAGTTTGTCAGTTTTGGCTCATACTGACTCACCTACCCTCAGAGTCTTTTGACGTCTCTCTGTCTTTGTTGTATCCCAGCTCCTTGACGATTAAGACTGAATAGCACCCACCCCATTGAGTCTTGAAGAAGCTTTGTTTTAAAGCGAAACGCATCGACAGACCAAGATGGAGTAAGGTTTTGGGCCTATACCAGTAAACTTACAACAATATACTATACTGTATGGACTTCTAAGACCCCACCTCCTTTTTTCTCCTTTATCCTATGGGTGGTGCTTAACCTTTTTCTAAGAGGATGCTTTTTATGTTTATTTGTATGTGTATCGATTTTTAATCTCATTTTGTACTAAAGTATATTCATTTTACTTTGTATCATCTCTATCCTTTGGTGTGCCCACAAAGTCCAACTGTTTTTTGAAAGGGTATTCTCTTTCAATCCTTGCTATCTATATTTGGATGTTGGCATGGTGCGGGTCCTCCTCTTCTATTGGTTAAAAACAGTTCTTCCTAAGCCATGGACCTCCAAAACCCATGAGTAAGTCCTCCCCACTGTGAGTGAATGGACCCACTTTGTCAGATTGGGGGGACCTCTATTGGTTCTGTGACATTTGGGTTCAGAATGTGTCATTCAGGGGCTGGAAACTTAATCTCTGCCTCTGCCCCACTTTATGTTGTAAAACCTGACAACATTCCCACAAAGACTAGAGGCCCTTCATGCTAATCAGGTGCGCCTTCTCTCTCAAGGGGTCATAATCCTTGATTCCAGGGTTTGTACTCAAACATGTTCACATTTACCAAAGCAAAAGGCACATTTTCCACATTTTGGACCTAAGGTCCTCAACCCCTTCTTTCAGATAACAAAATTCTGCATGGAATCTTCCAGGTCAGTCATTGTTTCCCTCTATTCAGAAGTTTGACCTCTGTGGACATCTGGGATGCCCACTTGCATGTCCTCATCTTTCCAGAGCATCAAAGTTTCCTGTGTTTTGAAGTGGGCTCATAATATTACTAGTTGTTGGCCCCACCTTTAGGTCTCTATACAGCACCTCAGGTTTTCACCAAGATGCCAGCTCCTGTATTTGCTCTGCATCACTTTCGGAACATCTCCATTGTGGAATATTTGACATTTATGAGGAAACAGAACAGACTGTCAGTGTCCTATGGACTATTCAAGCTCTGCAGAGGTTTGAGTGGATCTTGAACCTCCAGAAGTCTGTGCTGGAACTTACTCATTGCTTGGAGTATTTAGGCCTTCTGCTGGATACACTCTCCAGGATCTTCCTTCCACAGGAAAAACTCCAAACCCTCCAGCCCTTCTTCTGCTTTTGCACGAGGTTCTGGGCTTGATGGTAAACTCTTTCAAAGAACTCCATATGCCTAATTTCACTCCAGATCTTTGCAATGCAACATTTTGGCTGCATGGGAAAAGAAGGCCCAGTCTGTCATCACAAAATCCTGACCTTCAAAACCGGGTTTGCCCTGGCATGGTGGCTTTCGAGTGCTGCCTTGGAGTCAAGGACGTCCTTCTTTCTGTTGGTCCAGAAGGTACTCATGATGATGCATCCTGTCAGATGAGTCCTAGACACCCTCTTAATTCAAGGTAATTTGTTGCTTGATGAAGCTCCTCTCCCAACCCACATGCTGGAACTCAGAACAATTTAGTTATCTATTCAACATTGGACCTCTCATTTACAAGTTCATCCGATCTGGATACAGCCAGAAAATGCCTTGGCAGTGGCTTACATTAATCATCAGTGGATTTGGTACATGAGAAGTGGATCTGTGTTTGGCTTGAGCAGAACTTCACGTTCCAGCTCTGACCACCATGCACATATCAGGAGTGGAAAATGGCAGTCAGAGTTTGTCAGTCATCAACATTTGGACTCCAGAGAATGGTCTCTTCACCCAGAGACCTCTGTTGCAGGTGGGGGACACCAGACATTGACCTACTAGCTTCCAGGTTCAGTGGCAAACTGATCAGGTTTGTCTCCAAGTCCAGGGATCCTCTAGATTTTGCAATGGATGCTCTGTCAACACTGTGGGAACCGTTCAACATTTTCCTCCTCTGAAGTTCCTTCCTCTCAGAGTCTGCAGGACTGAACTGGAGGGCATTCCAGTGATTCTCATTGCACTAAACTGGCCAAAGAGGATGTGGCACTTGAACCTTTTCAGACTCTCCATGGGTTCAACCCATATTGCCTTCTGTCCTAAGGGCTAGATTGCTACCCTCCTTCTTGATTGCTGACTCTACCAGCTTAGCTGATGAAGCCATGGTCCTAAGAAACAGATTTCAGTCATCCCTATGCTCTTCAAAACTAGTAAGTAGACTTCTCGTAAAGTCTACTAATGTACTTGGAAAGTATTTCTCATGATGCAAGACAAGGAAATGTCATGCCAGGAGGTGCTCCTTGGGATGAATTCTGTGTTTTTGTCTAATCTGGTATAAATCAATGTTTGACCTTGACTGCCATCAAGTATCAAATCAGTCTTAGAGGTTCTTGTTCAGAGACCATTTGTCTCTCACTCCTTAGTGAAAGACTTCATACAGGGTGTTACCTACATTGCTACTCCTGTACGTTCCCCAGTGGCTCTGTGGAATCAAATCCTGGTCTTGTCAGCTTTTCAAAGACTGCCCTTTGAACCAGACCTTGCTCTGTCTACCGTCATTCACAAGGTTGAATTGAAGAAAAGTACAGCGTTATCCAATGTGTTCAAACCAAAATAACCAAAAGCTATGAAAATGGAGATTTCCCTCAATTGTCTGTATGAGGTATATGCTGTTCGAGTTTATCTCTCAGCTATAGTTCCTTTTCCTCAGTCTGACCCTCCGTTTTTCATTCCTGAAGGTCCCTTTAGGGGACAACCTGCTTCTCTTTTCACTATCGCTAGGTGGATTCCACAGTTCATCATTCAAGATTATGGCCTTTAGGGCAAGGTTCCCCCTTTCTCCGTTAAAGCTGACTGCAATAAATCATTTATTGTTTCATGGGCTTTTGAGCACCAAACATGTTTCTCAGATTTGCAAACCTTCAGCTGGTCTTAACAGGTTGAGGTTCAGGTCTTCTCTATTGCCAGCTTAAATCATAAAAGTTCTTCTAGTGGCCTCTGTAAGCTCTGCATAGCCTCATCTGTTAACTTGTTGTTACTTGTGGGCCTTTTTGTGTTTTTTTTTTCTTTCTGTGTTGCCTGCCTCTCAGTTGATCTTCTGGTCACATGCTCATTGAGGTTTAGCAGGTTGATGTTTAAGCGTTAGCTGATGCCAAATTTGGTTGCTAGGTTCTTCAGGATCTGTAGGCTCAATTTAGCCAAGTCTTTTTTTAACATGTTGCTCTTTATGGACCTGTTAGCCTTTGTTTGCTCTGTTGCTCATCCTTCATCCGAACTGCTTTAAGATGTCCATATGTACCGAAATACTAATCCCGTTTCCTGAAATGTGCGAATAGGAAAATAAGGTTTTTGACTCACCATTAAAAAAAAAAAAAAAAAAAAAAAAAAAAAAAGGATTTTGAGTACATTACAGAACACCGTCCCCTCTGCTCTATACTTATGGTTCATTCCTACTATTTCTTTCAAACAACACTGATGCATGCTGGAATTGGAATGGGGTATCCTTGACAGTCCCTACAGCTTTGTTTTGCCAATTTCCAATCTCTTGAAGGCAGTAGTATGTACTACTATGTACCTGAACACTCCATCCTATGCCCTGTAATGTACTCCAAGAAAAGGGTTTTACTGTAATTACAGTCAACCAGAAACCAATACTGCGCACAAATAGAAAAGCTGTCCTTGATCCTCCAAAAAGGTGGGTGCTGTTTGAGCACTTGGATAACGTTTTCTGATGCTGCAGGTGCTGTTCCTCTGGGAGTGCACAGAAGTGAATGCTATGATAAACACTTGTGTATTCTGGTACATGAGTGGTTGACCCCTTTTGATGTCTTTGTTTATGGACTTTAATTTTGTAGGTTGAAGTATCATGTCCATGTGAGGTTCTACCCTTGAACATTACACTGAATTTAGAAGTTACCCTATACTACAGTGGAAAATTAATTGTTGGACTCTGAGCAAATATTTGGTTTTCCTAGTGAAAGAAGTTGTATTGAATGGACAGGTGTACTTGAAAGTGCAAAAGGACGGATTTTAGAAAACTTTAACCATTATATTTGGTATTTTACATAATTTCCTATGAGATATAGATTAAAATAAAGCCATAGTCATGTAACTAGCATGTTCTGTCTTGGTTTTCCTCTAGAAATACTGCAGCAACCATCTTATTTAGATGAGGCGCTACTCAAATAAACAATTTGCTTTGAAGTTGTTTATTAACTTGTAGAACTGATGATCACCTTTTCATATATTGAGTAGCTCTTTAAAACTTTTTGTAATGCGAAGCAGTTCTAAATGGCGACTTGCAGGAGACATTATGTTTCTTTAATGGTTGCACAATCAAACCTTCAGAGAAGCCTTTTAATATGCTGGCTGTAGTCTTTGTGTTGAAGGGTGTGTCTGTTGGCAGGGTTTGCTGATGCAGACAGCCCGGCTAGAGATTAACAAAGGTTATTTAGACTTTGGAATCCAGCAAACAGTCAGGCTGTGTCCTCTCTTTGCAGAGCAGAAGGACAACTCCTATAAGAACAGATGGAATTTGGACATGACCTATGATTTAGCTTCAGTTTATTTTGTTGCTGTTTATCTAATTGTGTGATCACCAGTGGTCCTTTGTTGAGTTTCTTATTTTGTACAATTTAAAAGTTCCACCAAATTCCCCATTTCTACAATAATACTAGCTGAAAACAAGTTCTAGAAATAGTTAACTACATTTTGTCTTAATCCAGAAAAATGTGTAGCTTCTATCAGTATTTATGCAGAATTTAATTTACAAGCACCAGAACTTACTGCAAGAGCAGTGTGTTTTGCTCAGATAAGACTGGGATGGTCAGGAGCCATGTTGTGTTTAGACTACAGACTTCAGTCTGCATTTACTGAGTTAAAATGGCTGCTTCTAAAGCTCTGAGGACTTAACATCACTGCAGCTTCTGTGAAGCCGTGTCTATAGTCTCTGTGCTGGAAAAATTCAGCAGAGCAGTTCCTTCTTTATCTGAGAAGAAAGCTATACGCTTGGGGGATGGGTAGAGGAAAAAAACTGTGTGATCTGCTTTTTCTGAGAAGTGCTTAGAATGCAGAAGTCCATCTACACCTTGGAAAATAAATGTTCTGAGTTATAATGGACTGTGCTGAAGAGACATGGGGTGGGAATTCATTTGCTGAGTAATTTGATCAACATTAGACAGATCTCATCCACAATCCTGTTTTTATGCCGTGAAATAAGAGCCTGACATATCTTCATTTCTTCTTGTTAAAATTATCCTGGGCAAAGGCTGACATTGATTAGAAAGAAAAGGCTGTGGCTGAACTGAAAGTACACTGGAGAAATTCTTCAGGGTTTTTCTTGAAGATATATTTGAATGCTGTCCAAATAAGTGTGATAAACTGTGGGGAATATAGGGTGCCTCCCTAATTTCTAAAACAGAGGTTCAAAGCAACTAAAAGAAAGCATTGGCTTTGTCTAACTATATTCATACCTTAGAGGAGAAAGCAAGGAAATGGTGTCAGCTATCTACTCTAATTTGTGTAGATTGCTGCTACTACTATACTCAAAGACACTAAAGCACAGAATCATCATTGTTCTATTTTTACATTTTTTTCAATCTCAAGCTTTGTTTTGAACATTGCTCAAAAAAAGTGCAGGTTTTATTTATGGGTAAATGAATGTGAAGAAAACGTACCTTTTTGACTTGGACATTTTAAAATCTTGACGATACCACAAGTGAAAAATGGACACATTTCACCCAAATTATTTCAGAACACTTACTTTTTGTGGTTATGTGAGATTATGTTTGTAGTACTTTGTTTTTAAAAGGATCCTCTTAGGACAGAAATGTGCGAGGTGACAGAAATACTTCACTACATGGTGAGTCTCTGCCCTGGAACAAGCATGTGCATATCAGGTACTGGGATGCCTGAGACGTACATACTTGTTTTGCGGTAATGCTTGTTCACACCTATTGCATTGAGCTGCATTGATCAATACAGTCACAACGCAAAGATAAAGAAAATACCATTGCTGTCTATGTGCCCAGTTCACACTAAAGCATCGCATTGGGATGCGCTAGGTTTAAAGGTAGAAATGCCCCATTTTTTTTCCTTTTGAGGGGCAGCATATTTAAGTGATGTACAACACTTATCAGCTTGTTTGGAAGTGATGTAAGAGGAAGTAATGAAAAAAAACCCCACAATACGAAGCATAGAAAAATGGAAAATTGTATCAAATACTTACCGTAATTTTCCTTTCCTGACGCCAATATATGGCAGCATACATATGATATAGCTCCGCCCCTATATCCACCCACAGGACCTGTTTAGCTCTATAAAAGTCTGACTGAGAGCTACCTCCCCCATTCTCTGTATAAAGCACAAAGATCAGCGGGAGGGCACGTATGCTGCCATGTATTGGTGGCAGGAAAGGAAAATTACGGTAAATTTTTGATACAATTTTCCATTTTCCTGATGCCAACATGGCAGCATACATATGATAAATAATGAGCTTTTAAGAGGGAGGGTTTAATGTTGCAAACTTAGTCTTTGTCAATAGACATAGAAGCTTGGATAGTTTTCCTCCCAAACTGTACTGTAGTAAGATCTGCTTGAATGTATGATGGGATGACCAGCTAGCCGGAGCTGCCCAAGAAGAAAAAAACGACATCGCCCTGGTTGAATGAGCTCTAACCACCTCCGGAAGATCCTTCCCGGCTGCTCTATATGCCCGGTGAATAGTCTTTACTATCCAGGCCGAGATGGCTCTGGCTAAGGCCTCTTTCCCTTTAAATTTTCCGGTAGGTATTTATGAAAAGACTGTCAGAACGTCTGAATACAGAAGTAGCCTGGAGATAGGCTTTGAGGACTTTGGAATGTTCAACTCGTACAGATCAGCATCTGATTCTGCCAGGAAGGCGGAAAGCATCCATTCACTGGAGAGGTGAAATGTCGATGCCACTTTTGGGACAAAATGATCCAATGGACTCAGCACAACTCTATCTGGGAAGAACATAGAATAGGGTTCGGCTGCCCCCAAAGCTTGGAGTTCCGACACCCTTCCCCCGAAGTTATGGCTATTAGGAAAGCCAATTTTAAAGGTGATATCCCATAACGAACAGTCTTCCGTTGGAGCACAAGGAGGGTTTGCTACAGGACTACCGCCAGGTCCCATTGAGGGAACCTATTTCTCTTGGGAGGGCATAGTCTAAGTACTGCTCTCATGAAGCGCTCCACCAGCAGGTTTGCTGCCCATCTATTGAGTAAAAGCCGAGATGGCTAAAATTTGCACCTTAAGCGAGCTTAGGTTGAGCCCCAGATCCAATCCGGATGGCAGGAAAGATGGCATTTGAGATACATTTGGATCACTAGGGTCAAACTGACGCCTGGCTGCAAAGCTCATGAACCTATCCCATATTCTGGAGTAGATAGAGTTGGGTGACCCCTTTCTGGAACTCTGTAAATTTCTAATAGCCTCTGGAGAGCATCCTAAGCCTTGTAACTCCTGCCTTTCAATCTCCAGGCCACCAAGGCCAGTCGTGATGATGCGGATGTAGGATTTCTGCCTGCAACAGGAGATGGAGTCACCAGCAGAGTGATTGTAGAGCACGTCCATTGCCAGAGAGAACCATGGACTGTGAGTAGTATTTCAATGACTGTCAGATTCTCTGCCAACAGTGTTTTCAAGAATTTTACGATTAAAGAAATTGGTGGGAAGGTATAGGCCAGTTGCGCAACCCAAAGGTGGCTCAGGGTGTCCGTCCCCTCTGCCAATGGATGAGGGTAGCGTGAGAGGAACCAGCTCACCTTGCAGTTGGTTGATGAGGCAAAGAGATCCCGTTGCGGACACCCCCACTCGTGGATGATCTGCTTGAACACTTGGGGTGCAAAGACCATTCATTGGGATCCTTGAATTGTCTGGATAGGTGATCCGCTTCCAAATTCTCATGGCCTGGAAGATGCATGGCCCTCAGATATGGGAGATATTGTTGTGCCAATGTCATGATGGGTTCTACTTCCCTCAAAAGGGATTGACTGTGTGTCCCGCCTTGCTGCAGTATGTTCGACACTGCTGCCGTGTTGTCCAGATGGAGCAGGATTGGGTGACCCTGTATGTGAGGCAACCAGGTGGCTCACACCATGAATGCTGCTCGCAGTTCCATAATATTGGAAACTAGTGACTGAGTGGGAAATTCCCATCTGCCCTGGATCTTAAGTTGTTCGCAGGTGGCGCTCCACGCTGCACTGGCATCTGTGGTAACAGTGATCCATGGCTGCAGCCCTAATGGACAGTGTTGTACTAGAGTTTCTTGTCTTGTCCACTCTGGTGCATATGACTGGTGATCCTAATTGGCTGAGCTAGACACCTTCTACCACTGCATCAGGAAGTCCTGTTGGAAAACTGAGTTTCCAGTGAGCCCAGGGGCATCATTGGGATACATGTAGCCATTTGTCCCGAGAAGACTCATGCACTGGGATGCTGACATCCCTGGTGCAGCCAAGGCCTGTTGGATCCTCTCCCTGATTTTGGGGAGTTTTTGAAGAGGCAAAGAAACTGTGACCACCTGAGTATTGAACTAGGTCCCCAGGTAGACCATACTCATATAGGTTCCAGCTGGCTTCTTTTTTTTTTTTTTTTTGAAAGTTGATTATCCAGCCCAATGTCCATAAGGTGGACAACAGGAGCTCCCTCTGTCTCTGCAAGAGGTCTTGATCCTGGGCCAGGAGGATGAGGTCATCCAATAAATGATGGACTCTGAGCCCTTTCTCCCTCAGTGGGGCCAAGATTGCCATCAGAACCTTGGTAAAGGTTCAATGAGAAGTGGATAGGCCGAAAGGGAGCAGAAAAATTGGTCATCTAGCCTCTTGAATTATCTGGAATATGGTATGGAGAGACTCCATCTTGAATCTCTTTACCCAGATAAATTGGTTCAGATTCTTGAGGTCGATCACTGGTCTGAAGCCCCCTGCTTTTTTTTTTTTTGACCAGGAAGAGTAGCAAGTAAAAGGCGGTAAACCCTTGACAGGCCGAGACTGACATGCTTTCCCCTTGAAGCAACACAATCTTGATTTACTCCTGAAGAGCAGCTATCTTCAGGTGTGACTGGGTTGTCTTGGTGAGGGTGAAGGGGTATTCTAGAGGCTGTCGTTTGAACAGCCAATAATGGCCTTGCGCCTCTGTAGATTGAACCCACCGAACTTGGCAGTGGGCTTGCCGGACCTGGGCAAATTTTAGCAGCCTGGCTCCGCCCGACTTCCCCTGGGAGGGCCTGGCATCTAAAGGGCTTCTTGGTACCTGAGGGAGCCGCAGGGGCCTTAGCCTGCTGCGATCTAAGGAAGGTTAATTGAGTACCCCTTCAACCCCTTCTGGAGTCCTTGGCTGGACAAAAACCTATGAAATCCCGGTACCTGCTTGGCACCCCTCTGGTGGTGCCTGGATCTCCAATCTTGGGGAAGAAGGCCTGATTTTCTTCCTGTAACCCTGTCTCCAGCTTTTGGCCGGACCGTGCCTTCCCATCAAAAGGCAGCTTGCAGCAGTTCTGCTTTGAGGATGGGTCGGCCGCCCAAGGCTTGAGCCACAAAGCTCGTTTTGGCTTAGACTGAGTTAAGCATAGCTCTGGAAGACCATCAAATGATGTCTATAGCTGTCTCTCCCACAAAGTCCACTGAGAGTTTTATCTCTTCAAGTGCCTTGATGATTTTACCTTAGGCAGCTGATTTTAAATTGCATATTCCAGGTTATGCGTCTACACTCGCATAGCGGTTGCTATGGATGACCAAGCTATGGTGGGCTTACGAGCACCTCCTGCCACGAGGTAGGACTTTCTCAAGTCCACGTCAATGTGTCTTATCTAAGACATCACGAAAAGAGGAAGAGTCTTCCATTGGCAGTGTCACATTCTTGGCCAGTCTAGTAACTGCCACATCCACCATCGGTGGGTTAGATAAAGTGCTGCCTCTTTCACCTTTTCCCCATTTACTGCCTAAATGAATGGTGCCACTATTGCAAACGCAAAACCTGAACCTTCAGGATCCTCTGAGGAGGGGGCGGAATCTTCTGCCTGGAAAGTTGGCTGTAATACTGGGTCTGGGGAATCAGCCTTAGTCTGCTGGGCTGGCGTCACCCTTCAAGTGCCTGGTACCTCTCTAGTTAAGAGGGGGTTTAATGGCTGGGTTTAGCCCAGGTGCAGGGCCCACACCATGCTTGTCCACTTCCGTTCTTGGTTGTCTGAAGCGACCGGAAGATTCTGCCAGGGTGTTATGGACTACTCTCC
Source organism: Glandirana rugosa (assembly GCA_018402905.1). NCBI lineage: Eukaryota > Metazoa > Chordata > Amphibia > Anura > Ranidae > Glandirana > Glandirana rugosa. The sequence goes on along the minus strand of BLSH010144802.1, from coordinate 1,006,596 downwards.
TGAGCAAGATTGACCTCTGCTGACTCTCATACTCCTGGTCTACTGGCCAGCTGCCTGAAGCAGTTGTTGCAAATTAGCTTTCCTGGCATGGGGTCATCTCCACATGAGCAACACTTGCCTTTTGGGCGCTGAGCCCTTGGAGGAGAAGCTATGGGCTTTCTCTTAAGCGTGTATTTGTGCCCTTTGTACTGGGGTCTGCCACTCTCTGCCCTGGAAAATTCCTGATGGTCCAGAGGGTCTCTGGACCTCCTAGAGCAGGAGTGTAAGTGGCCAGGGCTAAAATAGACAGGAAGGCACGCTTATCAGGGCATAATGCACTCTTTTTTTCCCCACATCTTCTTGCTTACCCAAAGGTGGCCTTTACCTGATAGTGTCGTGGTCTTGGTTATGTGGTGTTAGGCTCATGCTGGTGGAAGAACCAAAAGGCGCAAATGGGACTGCATGGCAATAGAGAGAAATAAGAGAAGCGAGAGAGGGGGAAAAATAACTATATACATACATGATTGTATGCAATCAGGCAGGCTTCTGCACCACATGGTCCCAGCAAATCCAAAGGAAATCCGACAACAAAAAGCTGCATGCGATCTTAGAGACACAAGAGCAAGAAAAAGAAAAAAATTTTTTATAGAAAACTGACAGACCTGGAAAGAGTTCCATAGGAGAGAAGACCTCATGCAGTCCCAACTGCTGGATCCAGACCCCAAGGCAGGCATGCCACAAGAGGGATATTGTCTCTGATTGGAGAACACCTTGGCCCCAAAAGACTACCAGAAGGGGCTCCCCACCTTGTTAGCAGCCTAAGATGTGGGACCGCGTTCTCGGAGAGGCTTAACCCAGACAGACTTTGACGTAGTCGGCAGGTAAGAGCTTATCCCGAGTGTAATGGTCTGTAGGTGTTGATCTTTGAGGACAAAAAGGAGAATGGGGGAGGTAACTCTCAGTCAGACTTTTATAGAGCTAAACAGGTCCTGTGGGTGGATGTAGGGGAGGAGCTATATCATATGTATGCTGCCATGTTGGCGTCAGGAAAACACAATTCAATGCACAGTAAAGCCCAGCATTTTTAAAAATGGCCTAAATGCACATGCATTTTCTATGCGTTTTATATGCACCGTGCTGTGAATGAACCTCAAGTTAACTCCATTACTAGTGAAGACAAATTCAGTATGCCAGCTTCAGAACCCATACCTTCAAAACACATCAGGAATGTCAGCTCCTACATTTTTCCCTCAAAGGTTCCTTGACAGAAACTGTGATCACTACTTGAAGGTCACTAGCAACAATAGACATAGACCCGTAACTGCATAAGTGCTAATTGCCAGAAACTTACACTCTCCAAAATGATTGCAGAATTTAATCAGCGTCACTGTGACTGAACACAAACTGGGTAGAATGCGCTACTTTTTTAGAAAATGCCTATACCACATATACAGTAGTAGGAACAAAAAGTCTGGTCCCCAAGCAGCAGAAAACATAATATGGCCTAATGACTTTGTTCAACTAATTTTCTACAACAAGGCAAGAAAATGTTTGAAAAAAGTCAAAGGATTCCTTTAACCCACTGATAGATTATCAAATAATATAAATGAGGGGGTCTGGGTACTGGGAGCCATCTTTTGGGCTCAATAGCTCTAACTTTTTTGTGCATGGCTGTATAAGGACATTTTACAGAAATAGTTTATATGGCTTTTACAGTTTTCCTGGTGACCAAATCTGGAACTTGGAGCAGAGGAGTTTATCCTCTACATGTAATGTTAAATGGCAAAAGAGTAGTAGGGTGCATGGAAAGTGGTGCACCAAATACAAGCAGGATAAAAGCACTGTAGTCACTGTCTTTGCATCTTGATAAATGGGATTGATAAGTCCCCAAATTGTTGGTCCTAATTCTTTTTGACATGCTCCATTTGAAGTAAGTACCTTCAACAATTTTTGAGCGCTGGCTTCTGAAGCAAGACTGCAAATACATTTCCATCTCTTTCATCCTTCTAAATATAAGAATGTCTCTTTTTTAATATTGGTACAGGAAACCATTATTCACGGTTCTAGGATTAAATGGACACATAAATCCCAGCACTCAAGAGGTATAGACTGGATGGTCCTAACTGTTCTCTGTATAATGATCTCCAAAGAAATGTTCAACTGAAATGCTCCACTGATACAGGCTTTCTCAGACTGGAATTTTGACAGAAAACTGTAAAAACAAACAGGAGGGCACAAACGCCTAGTGTATTACCGAAAATCTTATTAAAAACAAAAGGCTGAGGACATATTCACAATGCTTTACAGGTGATGTATGACACTATATTTTGATCCAGCAGTGGGGAGGTGTCATCTGGCTCAAGCAGTCACTCGAATTGGCAGGCTTGCGTATTTCAGGGGACACACCCCCTTTCTCTGAGCTAAACAAACCTGGAGCCCCCATGTTCCGTTTATCTACACATATACAAACACTCTCCACCCACCTTCATTTCAACTGGATGGGGGTTATAAGCTTATAAATGCCTCATAAAGTTAAATGTAGCTGTACAATCAAGTGCAAATGCGCCAAACACAACAATATAAAACAACCCAGATAAACCCTCCTTTAGGAGATCCCAACATGGACACTAACAATGTGTATATTATCTTGACACTAACAATATACTGCATATATATACCTCTCCATGCTCAAATATCATACCTAAAGTAAAAAAGAGCAGTGGTAGATGAACTTGGTGAGTGATTCGGGCACCATACAACAAACACAAGCCTCTGGAATGAATTCTCAGTGTCTTAGAGCACATAGAGCGAGCTGGAAATACATCATCTCCCAACAGTAAGCTATGCAATGGAAGCGTACTGCATTTAACTTGTTGTGGGGTCTGTCGCGCTGCTTCCAGATAGTTTCCTACCCTGGCTGCAATGCAAAGAGCTTACGTTCACTCCTCCCACTGTGCTACCATTCTTAAAGAAATTGAATGAGCCCAAGAAATAACCCAATCTGTTGCGCTGGTACAAAATAAATAAAATGATGTAATAATAAAAATGATGTAATTCTGTATGTGTACTTCAAGAAAAATGAAGCATGAGTCCACTACAAATTAATATACAGAGTAAATGAATCAACGCAGTAAATAAAATAGAAAATAACTCAATAGCAGCTGAACACTTGAGGGTCAATATATCAAATCCCACATAAATGCAAATAGAGAGGAAAGTGCAGTGCTTAATAAATCGAGTCCATAGCATCGACAGTCCAAATCTCATTCATATGTAAGATCCACCAAAGAGTGTTTGCAGAGTGATAAAAGCAAAATTCCAAAAAAGTGCTGCAGTGTGTGTCCACCACCAGTAGTATCACTAGCAGCTCACCTTCAGCACTGGATCCCGTAATACAGGATCACATACGCCTGTTCCCTTAAGCCGGGAAGGCTATTGGCTGCAGAATCTTTCCCACAGCTTCGGTTTAATTATCTCCTCTAACACCTCCGCAGTAAAGACTATGTACCATGTGTAAACAAATAAGAGATATATAGTGCTCTCCTTAAAATATCTCTATTTATTAAAACAATAAAAAGTTCACACGCACAATGATGCCACTGATTCCCAGTGCCTGATGAAACCTCTGAATTCCAAAATCACACAAACCACAGACTGATCGTCTATGGGGTAGAGTAGAGCGGGCTGTGGCTGACGTCACGCTACTTCCTACTGGGGGTGGTGTCTCCTTAGATCTCCAGGTTGGTTGGATGCACTGTGGTGTAAACAAATCTTAAGTTGACTCAATTACTAATGAAAGAATAATCAGTATGCCAGCTCCAGAACGTTTACCTTCTAAACATGTCAGGAATGGCAGTAAGTGGTTTCATGAACACCATAATATACAGTATAGTTTATATGGCTTTTATAGTCTTCCTGGTGACCAAATCTAGAACTTAGAGGAGTTCATCCTGTACATGTACAAGAGAGTAGTAGGGTGCATGGCAAGTAGAGCCACCAAAAACAAGCAGGATGCAATAAGTAACCACTCCAGTCACAGTTTTTGCATCTTGATAAATGGGACCAGTGAGTCCCCAAAATATTGGTCCTAATTTTGTTTGACATGCTCCATTTGAAGTAAGTACCTTCAAGGATTTTTGAGTGCTGGCTTCTGAAGCAAGACTGCAAGTACATTTCCATCTCTTTCATCCTTCAAAATATTAGAATGTTTTCTTAATATTGGTACAGAATAACCTTCTACACAGTACTAGGATCGTCCAAGAACAGGAAGCTATCTGAATTGCCTATGGTAGCCCTACTGGTTATTAGGATCCTGAATTTAGCATGTATTTAGGCATTTCTGTTATTTTATCAACTTCCTACATATATATTCAGAAAAATGTTCTCCTTCCTACATCTCCATAGATTTCTGATGGGCATCTCCATAATTCTATGTACACTGCTTTGTGTCTACCACATTTCTGTCCTCCATGAAAGTCCGCTTCAAATTCAAGTCAAATGTCATGTGTCAATTACACAGTAACATAAATATATATATAAATATAAAAATAAATAAGCTTTGTGTCACACACTAGAAAAGTTATTGGAGAGATTTGCAAAACTGCAGGAATAAAACAAGCGTATGTTGCTTATAGCAACCTGAATTTAACTGCCATTGTTCTAGCGCAGTGCAGCAAATGAACACAGACAGTGATTGTTATAGACAATACAGACATTACATTTCTTCTGGTTTCATTACGCCCCTGTTTTCTTTTACCATTGATTTATTAGTTCATTTGATCTGGCAATCAGCATCACACATCTGAACATCTCTCAGCTTCAGCCTAGCAAATAATATCTTTAGGACTAAGCTGATTTAGCATGAGTGTGAGCATTGCTCATGTCACTGCACTGTCATCTTCTAATAATAACCTTGAGTACTACGCTCAGAAGACTGATGTACACCACAAAAGGTGATCTGTAGTGTGTTCTGTGGCAAAGTCCTTTATGTGACTCATATTGTTTGCTCATATGTATTCTGTAATTGATATATGCTTACAAAAAGAATGCATACATGAAGAATGCATGTGTACAGTTCTGTGTGTTTGCTGCATTTTGTTCACCTTCCCTAAGATGCCATAGAAGAATTGCTGTTTTAGAAAGATATCCATACAAATAGAAGGCATGCAATCCAAAGCTAAAACATCAATGCTATCCATCAAATATGCTGACTTCATCCACAAATGCTCTATAGCTCAGACCACCTCATTGTGTTACTCAGCCAGCCTAGGAATATGTATTCTCCACTTTTGATATTTCATGTGGAAAAAAGAAATTGAGGTCCTTTTGCTATCAATCACCTTAAAAATATTTAATGGAAAACCAAGAAATGCTTGGTGCATCTGTTTCAATAGCCACCTTTTGAAAGTCAAAGACAAAGGATGTTCCAGATGGTCTACAACCCCCTCTCACTTGGATGTCTGACATGGTGATACCAGTCCAGAGAAAATATCTAAAGGATCATGATATCTGATCTCAAATATTGCATTTAAGTAAACATTCAAATGGCAAATCACCAAATTGAGACACATAATTATGTGTAAATATCTTGCTACTTCCACCAACTGATCTTAGCTTGGAGGAGTTGTCCTTTAAATAATTCATTTAGACCAAACTTTTTATAGTAACCGATCTTTTTTAACTACTAATAATGATGTGACCAACCCACATCACAATTATTATTATCATATAGTTTTCCGAACATCTTTTAGACAGAGGATGTAACCTATTATGTTTCCTATTATTGGCCGTATATGGCCTTTAATATCTATATAATGCTAATATACTGTGTTGGGAGATCTATAACAATTGCACATACTTTTGATAATTTGCCTGTGCATTTTGTAATTACAATATAAAGGCTTATTCAATAAATAGGACATGGAACAATGTGAAAATGCACTAATGTGTACTAACAATGAAAATTAGTGATGCAAGATAGACTCTAATTGCTTTTTATTGGTAACACACTTTTCACATGGTTTTGCACTGTTTGTTTAATAAACCTGAAAGTGTCAGTGAACTATTACTATAGGGTGTCATTTAAAAACCTTAGCCCGCACTTTAGCATGTAGGATGTCCTTTCCATGTGTTAATGTGAAGTTGCAAAATGTACACTGCACTGTGATTAACATGAACTTGATAGTAAGTTAGCTTTATGTCAATGCTGTTTATCTTAGCAAAAACTATGCAATCTTCCCACAAACTGAAGATATGCAAAGCTATGAACCTGATCCCAGAGTTTAATATGCAAAGTCACAAAGGTGAGGGCTGACCCACCCCCTCCCACAACTCAACTTTCACTCAGTAAAAGACCAGATAGTAGGTGTTGAGTAATCTAATGACTTTCTGGCAAAAGGTAACATTTGCATGTTTGGGCATTGGGTGCTCATGAAATGAATCTGCCAGAATAGAGCTATGGGAGTTGTCATTGCTGACTTATTTTTTTAAGGCGCGCACCTGATGTACATACTTGTTAAGGGTCTGTGACTCTTTAGGCAGTGAGGCATGGATGAGCATGGCCGCCATGGATCAAGCATCTGCAAAGACAAGTAATCAATGGCAGACCATACTTCTTTTCCAAGAGATTCCTTTGAAGGGTTCTTGCACACTAGGAGCAGAAAAAGCAGCATAAAAATGCTCATAGTAGTACAAGAGTTTAAGAGAGTTTATAGGCATTTTCTTTTATAAGCGTTTTTTTTTCTCAAAACGTTCCCCTCTGCTCATCTTTCACTTGACTTTAGACTTAAAAATGCGGAACGCTCCTAAACACCACCTTTTTATGAATTTTTTTTTGCCTGAAAACTCCTCTCAAAACACACTTGTGAGGGTTTATTTTTACTACCTCTAAACTCTCCTCTTGAATTATGCCTCTAAACACCGTACTGTGCATGGACACATAGGGGGTTATATACTAATACTGGAAAGTGCAAAATCTGGTAAAATTCTGCATAGAAACCGGCTTCCAGATGTTCTTGCCGAAACGTAACCAAACAAGCTGAAGTTAAAAGCCGATTGGCTACCATGCACAACTGCACCAGATTCTAAGTACTCCAGTTTTAGTGAATCTCCTCTGCAGGATAACATTGAGATGCTTCTACAGGCAGGAGAAAAAACACAAAACTCCTGTAGAAGCAGCATTTTTTAAGCCCAGTGTGCATGGTCCCTTTAGATGTGGGGAGTGGGGCTTTTGTGTAGTCCCCTGGACTGGAGATGGACAGTCATGCTCTAGGATGCCCACAAAGGTCTAAAAGCTTTATTGTGTTGATGTGAAGCAACTATATCTTGTCTGGTTAGAAAGATGCCATGTCCATAACTCACTAATTGAGTCTTGTCCAGCTGGAGTTTGACCTGTTCTTTGACCACTTTTTTCTGTCTGAAGTTCTATTTCCTGAAATTGTCCATGAAAACTCAGTCAAGATTTTGGCAGTTATTGTATAGAGAAATCCATATGCACTTGCAAAACTGGAGATAAAAAAATCCAAGCTTTGCTCATTTATAGCAAGTTATGAATTTCCTTGATTAGAATTACAAACCCGAATGTACAATCTGTCAAAATGTAATGAACATCTGAAATGCTATCTGGTGTTAAGATATTTCACCACTTTTGGTAGAACATTGTGGCTCTCAAGCTGTTGTAGAACTAAATGTGTCAGCATGCCCTGGTTAACAGGAACTGAGAAGCCACCCTGCAGCAGTTGGAAAGACGCAGGCTGCTTGTGTTTGAGAAGATCCTCATTGTCTTTCAGATCATGCTCTCTTGCTTCAGGTTTTCTGTAGCACATGTCCTCTCTCATCTTCACAAGCTGGCTGTTTTCTTCCTGACCTGGGTTGTTATCATTGAATAGTGGGTGGGCACTTGGACAGTGAGTCACTGTAGATCACTTCCTGCCTGGCTCATGAAGAGTAATGTGAGTCAGTTGAAATGTGGACACAATGGAGAGAAGATGAAGGAGAAAAAAACATTCAGCTCTGCAACGTGAAGGTATTTTTAGCAGTTTTGCTAACAGTACTCAATTCTTTTTTCTGTCTTCTGGTGCTTATTCAGAGTAGGTGTACTTTATTACTGTGTGCTTTGTGTTGTGTGTCAATGACTGCCTGGAGCATACAAGACTGTTTGTATCTGCATATTGGGTTGCTTTTAGAGATCATAGCAGAGGGGGTGGGAAGCTTCTCTGGTGTGTTTTGAGGAAGCCAGTGCATGGTGGTAGGAACAGCAGAAGGCTAGCTAATTAATCTAATGCACCTTCTTGGATGAAAGCAACAGAAGTTAGTGATGCCAACTTTCATGAAGATAAATATTAAGATAGATATTTTAAAACTGTTTTTATTTGTGTTTGTGAAAAAATGTAACACTAACAAAGGAAAGAATTAAACATAACAGGATGACTGCATATCCTCAAGTCCTTATCAGCTCTTCATTTTAACACTCAATCGTGATTGCTTTTTTCCCATTCTCTAAGGGGCATGACATTTGCACTATATGAATGAGTATTTTCACATTACAGGAATCTATTTTTTTATGAACTTGCAACTTATTGTAGCCATTATGCTTTTTCATATTATGCATTTGTTAATAATATAATGCATTTTTTTATGGTTTCATTTTCATGTTTTTATTTTTTTGCTAAATAATGCTAATGGAAACCAAACATATTTAAACAGGTATTCAGGCATTTTAGTGGTGTGTTTTTGTTTTTTTGGTTTGTTTTTGTACAACTGTTTCAACAGCTTTAAGCTAGGGTATAAAAAAAAGGATTTTTTGGTTACATGGTACATTTTCTGTGAATGAGTTTTCTGAGGGCCCCTATGCACATATCTTAATGCACATTATGGTGTGCATTATTGTGTGTTGTGTTAAGGCCGTACTTTCATCATGAATGGGCTGCCAACATACCTCAGCGGATGATATGTGTATGATTTTTTACTGTAAGCATTATGACGCACTGCGCTAGGTTGGGCTATACTGTACAATGCATTGGGGTACCATTCACAATGACACTACAACCAACCCAGATGGAGCAGTTGCATTGCCATGCACTGTGGCAATGCACGGGTGTATAGGCCTTGAAAAAGAGATATAGAATGTCAATGGTTTTTCTTTTCTTCACCGTATTAGGTGCCTGGCTGTCTCTGGCTTCAGTACTTTCATTGACCTGGAACAAGCATTCAGCAAGTGAAGTCAGAACTCCTGATCTGCATATTTCTGGAAAAGGACTCTTCTTGTCTTTTCAAACCAGGAAGCAAAGTATTTTTAAGGAATCATGGCCTACAGGAAGAGGAGCTGATGACAGTAGGATCCCTGTTGCACTGTTTTCATTTGCCTTGGTGGATTAAAGCTTTCTATAGGTACTGGAGAGCAGCTGGATGTGACAGCTTGATACTTTCGCAATATTGCTTGGCTTAACTGCAATCCTAAACAGGAATGCTTGGTCACATGAGTGGTCCTGTTTGGCCTTTATAGGAAGGAAAGGAAGGAGTTCTTAGTTTCTTAGGTGAGATAAACTGCTATAGTATTGTAACCTGGCTACAGGAGAACACACAAAGGGTTTGATTTACTAGCACTAGAGTGCACAATCTGGCGCAGCTATGCATAGGCATCAATCAGCTTCTAACTTCAGTTTTATTCAATTAAGCTTTGACAAAAAAAACCTGGAAGCTGATTGGTTTCTGGGTTAGAGCTTGCACTCTCTAGTTTTAGTAAATCAACCCCAAAGCGTATTGTCAATATTTGAAATCCTGTTAATCTGAATGTTCATGAAGTTTATAAACTTACTTAATGAAGATCCCTACATATTTACTTACTTGAATTCTGTGACATATATTTACTATGTCCTGTGAGTAGGCACGACTGTCACACATTTCACAGAGCCCGTCTTCTGATCTACAGAGGTGGTGAGAGAAGGAGTTTCAGGAGGCGGAGTCAGTACAGAAATCACATCTTGCAGGCAGTATGGTACCATGGGATATGTTGCCCTTAGAAATTGAACATAAACCGTAGAGGAGACCCTGCAAAGCACATAGGGAATCCTGGAAGTTGTGGAAAGGGTTGACCAGCAGAGAGGCAGGAATTACAACATATATTACTATTGTGTGTATTATTACAATTCTGATGTTATAAAATTAAAGTGTGTGCTGTGACTGTAGAACTCCTTTAAAGCCTAAGGCATTCCATAGATCATGTGATTTTCTTTCCTGCATTCCTGGGTTGCTGGGGAGCTGTCACTGTCGGACAGCCGCTAGCAATAATAATTGCATGTGCAAATCCAACATGCTGGTTGTACTCATGTTGATCGATGGATCGACTTTGGTGCAGTCAGTCTGCCCATAGATGGATTGAATTTCGGCCAACCCCTGCAGAACTGGCCAAGATCTGGACCATCTATGGCCGGCTTAACTCTTTTCTACGGGTAACTGGGGTTACACCTCTGCCAGTTTCTTATTGCGTGTTACCCTCCCTTCCTGTCAGAAGCTGACAGACAAGGTGTCACTAAGACAGTACATGAAGGAAGATAGTCACAGTGGAGACTTATATAGCATTAAAAGCCTGACAGAGGTTCTAACCCTTTCCTCTCCTGAAAACAGCAGGGTCTAGGGATTTCATTTTTTTTCCTTATTGGGCAAATTTCCACTCCCTTTCTGTCCCACTGACAGGGTCTGGCCAACAAGACACAGAAAGCAATAAAAGCTTGACGGATGATATATCAGTGCCTTGCTTTATCCACAACAAAAAGTTGGCAAGAGATGAACTTTAATTAGCAACTCTCATGAGAATGAATCTTTTCTTGTGACTGTGAATAGATCTAATATGCACTTTGAGGAGTGCAGTTGAGTACTATGGAGGGTAAAATACCATTACATGGATTAAAACTGCATAATAGCTGTCCCAATCATGGGATGGCTTGATATTGCTTGGAAACACTCATATGTTTTTCATGTGGTGAGATAGACTTGCTTGGACTATTTCAGGTGGTTGGCTGGTGTTGTGGACGTTGACTTGCAACCCATGTTTTAGATCTTGAGAATACTTTTAATATTCATTGTATTTTGTATGTGCATGTTGGATAAAATGAAGGTAGTATCCTTTAGCACAGAAGCTCTTTTGTCCCTTGACAAAAAAGGTTTGTAGCTTCTGGTCAAAACTATACACTTAATCTGATCTGGCTGTGAATGGGTAATAATGGCCTAGACAGATATTTTTATGAAAACATGGTTGTCTTCTGTCTTTCCACCACTGTACTGATGGAACCTAAGAGATTTGCCATAATCATATAGGGAGGGATATTTGCCATAATCTTACAATAATAATGTACCTGTCAGCGCTCCATTCTCAGAGCAATCTACTCAGCTGAGGGTTAATTGCCAGTCTCAGCTTTCACTCTGTCTCACCTGATGTCCATATCCTGCTCGTTAGCCAGCTCTCCTAGCTATATGAACTGCCTGGATCAGATCTCAGACGCCTTCGCCTGATCAACATCTCTGGATGAATCTCTGCTGTGTTTTCCTGTGAAAGACTTTTGCCTGTTTGACATTCCTTCTGGTACCTGGATTAAAGACTCAGCTCGGCTGACTTCCCTTCTGGCTTCTGACCCTGCACACTGTTTGACCTCGCTGATCTCTGGATCCCTGTTTAATGGCTTGCTTCAACCATCCGCTCCGGCAGTGACAGTAGGCGAAGGCCATGAATTCAGAAGATGCAGTCAATCCACTTGCTGGTAATATTTTTTCTAGATTGGATGAGCAGGATCAATGCATGGATCAGTTTGCCATAGTGTTACAGGCGCTCCTGAATCTCACTGCTCACCTGGTTCCTCCTATGGTGGCTGTTTCGGCACAACCTGTGTTGCAGGCCGTTAATGCTGATGCTCAAGTCTGTGCGGGCACCTGCCTTAAATATTACCTCTACAAGGGGTATGTCTGGTTCCACTCCACTTCCGCAGTGATTTGGGGGCGATCCAGTTCAATGCAGAGGGTTTCTCAACCGGGTTGGGATATACTTTTGAGATGCTGTCCCAGACATTCCCCATGGACAGAAGCAAAGTAGGCTTTGTGATTTCTTTGCTTTCTGAAAGAGCCTTGGCTTGGGCAAGCCCTCTAACGGGAGACGCAGGAAACCCATTGTCCAGAGTTACCCAGAGTTTGTGGCCTCCTTTAAAAGGGAATTTGACTTTCTCACATGCTCCACTACTGCTGCCAAAAAGCCTCATGTCCATCAAGCAGGGCACGAGAACAGTTGCCGATTTAGTTTCGTACTCTGGCAGCAGAGGTTGCTTGGAACGATGAGGCTCTCTTGGCTGCTTTTCCTCATGGTCTATCGGATAACATCAAAGATGAGATAGCAGCCTGAGACATACTGAGCTGGAGAGGTTGATCACATTTGCCATTCTCATTGACTCCAGACTCAGAGAGAGACCTTCCTTTAAAGAGTGCTTGTGAAAGCCTCCTGTACGTTTGTTTCCGAGCTGTGTAGTCCCACCCATGCTCCCTCACCTCCCATACCTCCTGGTTCCTTGTCTGTCAAGGAAGTAGAACCCATGCAGTTGGGCTTCACACATCTCTCTGCGGATGAGAGAGCCTTTGGGAGGAGGGAAACATTGTGCCTTTGTGGCCAGGCAGGCCACTTTTTGAATTCTTGTCCTACCCGCCGGTGGGGACGCTTGCACCTGAGGTTCTTTAATGAGCAGACTATAGGTGGCGTTGTTACGTCCCCAGTCATCCGTAAGGATAAGCCCCTGGCTCCGGTTACCCTTTTTTGGTCTGAGTCGTCCATCGAGATACAGACTCTAATCGACTCTAGGGCTGCAGGCCTGTTCATAGATAGTGCCTTTGTGTCTAAGCACTAGATTCCGCTGCATCTTCGGGCCACTCCACTTGCATTGAGGCTATTGATGGGAGACATCTACAGCCTGCCCAAGTGACTCATGAGACTGCTCCATTGATCATGACCGTAGGGGCTCTTCACCATGAGATAATCCAATTCCAAGTCATTTCCTCTCCTCATTTTCCGGTGGTTATTGGTTATCCTTGGTTATAGAGGCACAACCCCTCTTTTGATTGGCTTTGTGCCGAAGTCCTTTCCTGGTCGCCACAATGCAGTAAAACATGTTTTCAGAAAGTGGCTAAGGTCTTGTGTACCTCTTCACTCTCCTCTCTGCCAGAGGAATACCGCAAATTTAGCGATGTCTTTGATAAAGGTCAAGCCGGTAGTTTGCCTCCACACTGGTCGTATGATTGCACAATTGACCTTCAACCTGGTACCATACCCCCTCGTGGCCGGTCTCAGAGGATAAAGCCATGGAGGAGTATGTTGCAGACATACTTTCTCGGGGGTTCATCCGCAAATCCTCATCTCCTGCTGGTGCTGGCTTCTTTGTGAAAAAGAGTGGCAAACTGAGACCTTGTATCGATTATAGGGGACTCAATTGCTTCACAATTAAGAATGCTTATCCAAATCCATTGATTACGGAGTTATTTGACCGCCTCAAGGGAGCAACCGTTTTCATGACGCTTGATCTGAGAGCGGCATACAATCACGTGAGGATCAAGGACGATGAGTGGGAAAAGTGTGTTTAATACCGGGACAGGCCATTATGAATATCTTTCTCGTAATGCCGTTTGGTCTTTTCAACGCTGCGGAAGTTTTTCAGGAGTTCATCAAAGATGTCCTTGAGATTTGTTGCAGCAATGTGTGGTGGTTTATCTTGACAATATCCTCATATATTCCAAGCCCCTAGAGCAGGGTTTCTCAACCAGGGTTCCGTGGAACCCTAGGGTTCCTCCAGAGGTTGCTAGGGGTTCCTTGAGCAATGGTTAATTTCTACCTCTCAGATAAATTCCCAATGATACCATTGATCTTTTTAGCTATCTGTAAGGGGTAATTCTTCCCAATGACCACAAGCGTAGGGAGCATTCTTCCCATTAACCATCACACTAATGTATCATGAGTTGTAGATTTTTAATTTTTAGCAGGGGTTCCCCGAGACTGGAGAATTATTTCAAGGGTTCCTCAGTGTTGAAAAGGTTGAGAAAGGCTGCTCTAGAGAGCCACCACACAGATGTCAGCCATGTGCTTCAGAGGTTGAGAGATAATAACCTGTATTGTAAGTTGGAGAAGTGTGAGTTCCATCGTGAACAGGTTAAAGTCCTGGGTTATGTCATTTCCACTGCTGGTTTTTTGATGGACCCAGAGAAGCTATCGGCAGTTCTACAGTCGCCCGACCTGTGGGTTTACATCCACTACAACGTTTTCTTGGCCTTGACCAGAAAGGACGGTAACCCACAGAATTGGTCTCCGGAGTCCATTAGGGCCTTTGAAACTCTCCTGATCCTACGTTACCCTTCATCCTTGAGGATGGGAGGCATCTCCTCGAAGGTACCACTGTTCCGGCTCTCATTTTGACTGACCACAAGAATCTCACATTCTTGCCTGAGGCTAAACACCTCTCCCCCAGAAGGGCGTGATGGGCTCTGTTCTTATCAAGCTTCAGTTACAGTCTCATTCTTAACCGGTACTAAGAATGTAAGGGCCGATGCATTGTCGCAACAGTTTTCCGCTTCCAAGATGTAGTTGGCTCCTGTTTCTGTGATACCCCCTGATCGTATTCTGGCTACGGTTTGTTCCAGTCTCACTTCACTTTTGGGTGACAAGAACCTTGCTGCTCGGATCCATGCTCCTCCTGAGAGACCTTGTGATCGCTGCTTTGTCCCTGAGAGTCTCCGTACTGCTGTGCTCCAGACTTACCATTCTCCCAAGGCTGCTGGTCACCCAGGGAAGAATCAACCCATTTCGGCTATTTCCCAACAATTCTGGTGGCCTAGTCTCCGCGCTGATGAAGCCGCCTTCGTATCAGCCTGTTGCCTGTGTGCTCATAACAAAACACCACAACATCTTCCAGTGTAGAAGAACAACCCATGCCCAATGGAGAGCAGCCTTGGACCCACCTGTCTATGGATTTCATTGTGGAGTTACCTAACTCTCAGGGTAACACAGTTATCCTTATGGTGGTTGACCGATTCTCAAAGATGTCACATTGTATTCCACTTAAGAAGCTGCCCACATCCAAGGAACTGGCATCCATTTTTGCTCGGGAGATCTTTCGCTTACATGGGCTTCCCAAGTTGATTGTCTCGGACAGGAGTAGCCAGTTTGTCCCCAGGTTTTGGCGAGCCTTTTGTGCACAGTTGGAAATTCAGCTTTTGTTTTCTACTGCCTATCACCCACAATACAATGGGGCCGCAGAACAAGCCAAGCAGTCCTTGGAACAGTTTTTACATTGCTATATTTCCGACCAACATAACTGGTCTGACCTGTTAACTTGGTGGAGTTTGCTCACAATAGTCTCGTCAGTACCACTTCCCAATTGTCTCCATTTATGGTGAATTATGGTTTCCAACCAGCCATGTTGCCTGACTCATATGTTCCTCAGAGAATTCCTGCATTGGAGGAGCATCTCCATGGTCTTCATTCCACTTGGGTACAAGTGCAGGAGTCTTTGCGACGTGCCAATGATAAGTACAGACGCCATGCTCACCGCAGACGCCTACATGTGCCCTCTTACCAAGTTGGGGAGAGGGTCTGGCTGTCTTCTTGCAACCTCCGACTCTGTGTTCCCTCACTAAAACTGGCTCCACGGTTTATTGGGCCTTTCCATATTCTTCGCAAGATCAACCCAGTGACTTATGCCTTAGACCTGCCTTCCAATATGTGAATTTCTAATGTATTCCATGTCTCCTTGCTAAAACCTTTTGGTATGCAACCGCTTCACCATCTCGGTACCACATCCTCATCCTGTTCAGGTTGAGAACCAAGAGGAGTATGAAATGCAATCTATCATTGATTCTCGTAGGGTCAGTGGGCGCATACAGTACCTGGTTCATTGGAAAGGGTATAGACCAGAGTAGCGCTTCTGGGTCCCATCCTTGGATTTACATGCTCCTGTTCTCCACTGTGCTTTACCATAGATGTTTTCCCCACAAACCTGGTGGCCCCCCAAGGGGGGGGGGGTCGTTGAGGAGGGGGTACAGTCAGGGCTGGGCTATTCCTTCTCAAAACAACCTGTTCAGCTGAGAGTTAATTAGCAGTCTCAGATTTCACTCTGTCTCATCTGATGTCCATATCCTGCTCGTTAGCCAGCTCTCCTAGCTTTATAAACTGCCTGGATCAGATCTCAGACGCCTTCACCTGGTCAACATCTCTGGATGAATTTTTGCTGTGTTTTCCGGTTAAAGACTTTTGCCTGTTTGAAGCTCCTTTTGGTTCCTGAATTAAAGACTCTGCTTGGCTGACTTCCCTTCTGGCTTCTGGCCCTGCATGCTGTATGTTTGACCTCACTGATCTCTGGATCCCTGTTTGCTGGCTTGCTTCAACCATCCGCTCTGGCTACCAAACCTTGGCTATGTTTTGACTTTGTTTGCTATGTTTGTTCTATTTTACCATTTTTATTACATAGTGTGATTTTTTACTGCACTTCTGTCTCAGTCTGATTCATGGTTCCTGACCGTACACCATTTGTATGTTAATAAAGTTGTACTTTTACTGTTTGGAGTAAAGGAAAACTACTTGTGGAATCACATTCTGTGGAAAGTGTCATGTTTAGACATCTGGTAAATGTAATTCTAAACTTCTGCTCATAGTCCCCTTTTTAATTTTAGACATGAGCAGGAAATAGGAAATGCTGATCTTCAGTGCTTACTAAAGTGAAAAATTTGTAACGCTCAAATAGGAATGCTGAAGTGGTTATAAGAAAATGTACATAAATTAATCAAGAATCACAGGTTTTAGTCAGAATATCATTCTTTTTCTCATCACTTTTCTAGTCCTATAGTTGACAGTCCATGATAATGCAATTATGCGTATAGGTGCTTTAAAATCATATATGGATATAAACCTAATAGTATTTTTTAAAATCGGTGACCTCCTTTACAATACTTTATTTGAAGGATGTGCAGAGAACCATGTTGGTAATTATTTTTTGCGGAAATATTACAGTCAGTTGTACAGTATTCCAAGGCAGTTGTTCTACTGGCTGTGATCTGACATCTGCCTATCTCCAAGGAATATAGGTGAAATCTCATAGCAGCCCCAAGTTCAGTTCCCGGCTCAAAAGATCTTTTTTCTCTTTTCAAAAGCTACATATTGCTACAACAACTTTACTTTCTCAACAAACATTATCTATCAAGCTGGGAGAGCTTTGATTGATGCAAATTTTATGCACTTGTTACTGTTTCATTAATTGTTTTGGTGCTCAAAAAATGTTATGCCCATGCTTTTCCTATCTTCATTTACATACAGAAGCGATCAAATCTGGAGTAATAATCTTTTCAGTTTTTCTTGGTCTTCTGTGAAGGCCTTAAAGTGGTTCTCAACTCCTATCCTCAGGTCCCACTAACAGGCCAGATTTTAAGTATTACCTTGGGGAGACTAAGATACTGCAATCACTAAGCCGCAAATGATATCACCTGTGATGAATTTCAGTTATCTTGCAAACCTGGGCTGTTAGTGGGTCCTGGGGGCAGGAGTTGAGAACCACTGCTTTTTGCAAGCTTTGAGCAGCTTTGTTGAATCCTTTAAGGGCTCTTTTACACGCTATGTATGTTTTGACGGACTCTGCTTGCTCAGCGGGGATCGATCTGCTGATCCCCGCTGAGCCGGTGGATGACAGGTCTGTCTCTGCTCACTATGCAGAGACGGATCTGTCAGAGCCCCCGCTCTCCTCTATGGGGATTGGATGAAAATGGATCCGCCTGTTGTTTTCATCCGATCCGCCAGACGGATGGAAAATAGGGTTTAGCGGAGCGAATCGGATGTCATCGGACATGTCACCGCTGAAATCCGTCACTCCATGGAGTATCACAGAGTGTCCGTTCAGGTCCACCTGAAAAACTGACAGTTGGACCTGAATGGTCTGTACATGTGAAAGGGGCCTAACTCTTCAGTAAGACATTGGGGGTCATTTACTAAAACTGGAGAGTGCAAAATTTGGTGCAGCTCTGCATAGAAACCAATCCGCCTTCAAAGCTTAATTGAACAAGCTGAAGTTAAAACCTGATTTGCTACCATGCACAGCTGCACCAGATTCTGAGCGTAGCACTTTTAGTAAATCTCCCCTATTGTTTACCCAGCAGGTAAAACCAGGAAGTTCAGTCATGTTTTTAACCCACCCCACTTGTGACTGCCAAAAGCCTAACAAGGCAGCTGGAGGAGGTCGTACACATGCCGCTCCAAATTTGACTTGGCTTTTTGCAGTACCACCTGTCAGCTCACTTATTAAAATCAACAAGCAATGCTTTGCTCCTGGTTATGGCATGTTAGTTCTGTGTTCAACATTTTAGAACTGGAACTGAATGATTTTTAAAGGCTTTAGTAAAGCTTGTCAAATGCTTTGTAAAAGTTTGCTATACACACAGCGGTTATACAAGCTGAAGTCCTTGTGAATAAGGTCTACTAAAGCTGAATTGAGAAGACCACTCCCAAGTTCAGCTGCAGGTCATATGCACCTGTCAATGATCTCAGAATCATCTCAAAATAAGTGGGTACACCTGAAAGCAAGTTGTATTTGTTCATTAACACAAGACTTTAAGATGGCAAGTCTTTATGCTGTTACATCAGTGTCAGCAGGATGCATTGTAGTTACTTCCCCACAACCATCAATCATATTTAGAGTTTCTGAGCAGCACTGAGTCTGCTAAGTGGTTGAAAGTAACTCATGTTGGTAGTGCCTGTTATGTAGTCTCAATTTTAGGATGATTTAATCTGAAAATATCAAAAGCAAATGACTTCAAAACCAATTGAAAGCATTATAGTTTCTGCTTGTAAATGAAGGCACAAGAGTGTGGACACAACCAAGCGGTCAATAGCTCAAGAAGAAAGATTGGTTAGTGTGAACCATTTATGGCAGTGTTGAATTGTAAGTTTTATTAACTTGCTGCACATTTTCATTGACAAGTTGTACACTTGCAGAGCAGTTGAAGCACAAGTTCTAACTGACACTTTTCCAATTTGTAGCAACTTTGAGTGGCAAGTCTTTAGCAAGAGCAAAGTTGCAGTGATGAGTCTATGGCAAGAGCTCTGCAAGTCACAGTGACCTCTGTGGTGAGGTGACTATTGCACAACATAACTGAACCAGAACTTGCAGCAGACATGCAGAATCTTTGTAAAGAAAGTTGATCGGGAGTCATGCAATGCGGACTTGCTGCAACTGTGCAACAAACTTGTGAAGCCTGGTGAGTCCAGCAATAGCTTAGCAAGTCATTTTCAAACTTGCAGCTCAATTGCTTGCTATCTGGAAAAGGCTTAGAATTTTGAGCAATTGCATTGATAAACATACGTCTGTATGTTGCTAGATGCCAGAGTACCTGAAGAACCATATATTCAGTGAAAATCTCAAACCATAATGTTTCAGCATTTGATGAATAAAGGAAGTAAAGATGTTTTTGCCCTTCCACCTTACAAACAGGTTGTGTATCATTTGAGAAGATAACAACATATTCTGTACTCCTACACCTATTTCTCCCGATTCTCCCTAGCGATGAGTTAGCCGAGCAAGTAATATAAGTTTTGTAATCAAACCCTTGCTTCATCTTAAAGGTCAAGTGGACATAATACTGAAATCGGAGTACTGACTGAATGCCAGCATGTTCATGAACACTGACTGCTTACATACCTGTGGGGTTCGAGTGGTTCAATCTGCTTGGGTTTCTGGAACCCCTGCCTCCAGCACCTTTTATTACAACCATTCCTTCAGAATTTTGAGATATGTAAGAAGACACTATAAACATTTGAAGGCATGAGGGTCATTTAATATTTTTTAAAACCGGTCTACCAGTTTTAATGAAACATTAGCAATCAAATGGGATTTCTTTATCACCAGCTCAGTTACTGATACTTATGCACTTTGAAGCAAGCTCTCAGTGCAGATATGGTCTGAAGCAGCAGATCATGTTCAAGAGTGGAAAATTCCACTGACTTCTCTTCAGTACTTGGAAGGATTTTACTCAGTGACAAAAAAGAATAAGCTGCCCTTTGTAATCACGTACAAATCTTTGTTGCTGCCTGAATTTTCTAGGGATAATTAACTACCTTCAGCATGGTTAATAACTACAAAGTGAACCTGTTTATATATTAGGAACAGTATTTACAAAAAAAAATAAAAAAATGTAAGTATATCTAAAGGCAACACTTTTATCCTAATTGTACAGTACAAGACACAGGACAGGACAGGAGATCATAGGCCATGGTTTATATGCTACTACTTTTTTGGGTGACATTGGTCAACTCAATAAAAACCGGCCGACATGCGGCCCTTGTGTAAGGCTGCCGGGCCTGCCGGCTTACAGTCAGTGCTCTCAGCCAATGGCTGAGAGCACTGAACAGAGTGTTCTGGTGGGGGGGCGTCCCCATGTCAGAACACAAAAGAACAACAGGGGAGATTGCTTTACTAATGCTGGGTAACAAAAAAACAACTAGTGGTTTGTACTAGGTTTAAAAGAAAAGTATGGGTTTGGGCTTTTGTTAGATTCATACTTACCTAGATGGATGCAGCATGGGTCTGATGCTGCATCTGTTCCGGGGTTACTCTGCACTGAGAACCAAGCGATCAAACACCGGGATCCCTCGGTTGTGACAGCTCCCCGAGCAGAAAGCTGCTGACTGTCAGTCACCGCTCAGTGCTCTGCCCCCTCCTCGTTCACTGGAGTGCTGGGCTGTGGAGGGGGTGGCCGGCTCAGGTTTTCAGCGGCTCAATAAAGTGAAAAAATATTGGGTGCTACTGCTACAAACCAACTAAAATACTTAGCTGTGCATATGTGTATAAAAAATATAGCGTGCTTCCCACTGAAAATATAAGTGATATAAATCCCAAATAAACAGCAATAGTATGACCAAAAAAATGCGATATAATCTTCCAACAATCCTGGGATAAGACCATATAAGCAGCTTACTAGAAGTGTAGGATCTCAAATTATAGAGAATAAATGCGCTCAGACAAAAGACTATCCAGCTTGGCAATCTCTCCTTAGATCTTGCTTCTATGGGAAAATTGATTTATTAAAAACAAGGATCACTTACACTTAAAGCGGTAGTAAACCCGCTGACAAAAAAAAAAATTTAAAAAAATCCTGCAAGACAATAGCATAATATGTTAGTATGCAGCGCATACTAGCATATTATGAAGTACTTACCTTAGAACGAGGCCCCCGATGCCCGAGTCGGTCAGCGCTAAGGACGCTGACATGTTTCTCCTCTTCTGTCTTCCGGGTACGCGACTCCGACGCTGTGAGTGGCCGGAGCCGCGTGACGTCACTCCCGCGCATGCGCGCAGGAGCTCTTCGCTCCGGCAGCCAGCTCTGAGTTGCCGGCCGCCTCGGCCGGATCGTCAGAGCGCATGCGCCGCCAATGTCAGCGGCTGCATGCAGGGCGAATATCTCCTGAACCATGCAGGTTTAGGAGATATTCTTTTTACCTACAGGTAAGCCTTATTATAGGCTTACCTGTAGGTAAAAATAGCTTTTAGGGTTTACTAACACTTTAAGATCACTGAAAACAGTGAATTCAAGCAGCCACGGCTGTCCCAGTCGATGCCTTGTAAGGGGAAACATGTAGGGTGGAGCAGTGCCTCTGGACTTCACCACGCACCAGCTAGCTGGCTAGGAGCCGTGGCTGTTTGAATTCGCTGTTTTCCGTGATCTTAGGTGTAAGTGATCCTTGTTTTTAATCAATTTTGGATATAATGTACCATGAAGCCTCTGTTTTTTACCGTACAAGTCTGGGATACCTCTGGATAAGTGGATCCATGCTCTACAAGACCCTCTGCCAAACAAGACACAGCCTGCAGCAATCAGTGGAAGTTTCCCATAGAAGCAAGATCTAAGGAGAGATTGCCAAGCTGGATAGTCTGTTGTCTGAACGCATTTGATCTCTATAATTTGAGTTCCTACACTTCTGGTAAGCTGCTTATATGGCCTTATCCCAGGATTGTTGGACGATTATATTGCATTTTTGCTCATACTATCTGTCCCTGGATGAATTTTAAAAGTGGGGTTTTACATGTCTTTTATCATCCTATCCAATTAGGAAAGAGGACTGAACTTGTGTAATGATCTTTCATTTCATGATTGCATTAGTAAAACTGGATTAATATTTGGATACACTGTTTGAGTTGTGTATAAGCTCACTGTTAGTTTGAGATTTATATCACTTATATTTTCAGTGGGAAGCACGCTATATTTTTTATACACATTGCAGAGGCCAGACCCAGACGAGATGAGAAAAAAGGGCCTAATAGCACTCCTATTACAGACGGCAATGATGAAAACCAGCAAAACGTGCAAAGTGATAGCTGTTCCCCTGCATCAGAGCAAAATCTTGTATTGACGCCGCTCACTTCATTCTAGCTCTTGGGTGCACAACAGATGGTCTATCTGGCAGATTTCATTGCAGCTATGTGTTATTTCTTTGGAAAACTCTGCCCTTCTAGAACCCCTTTCTGCCATTTCACCACCTAAATCTATTCTGGGGTATGACCTTAAACATCTTAACCTTTTCAAGATGAGGTGGACGCAGAAGGGGATCCTACAGAGGTAATTTCACCTCCTTCATTTTATGAGCTACAAGCTATGGCTTCATACCATATGCATCTATTGTGAGATCACTTTTTTTGATGCGGTGCACACTAACCTTTGCTTAGTAGCACAGGAATCTCCACAGCCAAAACAAGCTTCTAAAATCTTTAAATTTGTACATACAAATTCACTGTGCTTGCATCAGGATTGACCAAATCCTGAAAAGGTATTTTATATAACTTTGCTGAGTTATATCTTATGGAAAAGGAATTTATGAAACATTGTTTTTTCCCAGTAGTGGAGCCTAACATTTCTGTCATCAAGCATCTCACTGTTACTGTTGAGGGCATTCTCTCTTTTTAAGGATACTGTTGATAGATGCTTTGAAACATCTTCCTTCAGAAAAAACTACCTTTTTGTTCTCCTTGAAGTTCCCAAGAAGGGACATCCTGGTTCCTCTTTCACCATTGCTGGGTGGCTTAGGTTGCACATTTACAAGGTCAGTGTCTTAAAGAACGAGCTCCTCCCTTTTCTATCATGGCCCATTCCACCAAATCTGTCAGTGTTTCTTAGGTCTTTCAGCATCAAGCATCTGTTTTGCAGGTTTACAAAGACACTGCCTGGTCTTCTGTTCATGGATGTTCAAGCCTCTGTTGATACAAGCTTCGCTCCCAGGTTGCTTGAGGCTGGGTTTACATATGCTGCAGCCATAGTTCACAGCATGGAGTCCGGTGAGTCCCTGTTCACTGATTCATGTCCACATTTTTGCCTGATTTCGCACCTGAATCGGGACCAAAGACGTACAGGACCCTCTTTAAATACAGATCGCAGCCACCCCAGAGCTGTGTGAATCGGCTCCATTGCATTACTGGTCACACTCTCCTGTCATGCGAATTGGATGCAGGGAAACCTGCACCCAATTTGCAGATGTGTGAACCCAGCCTCAAGTTGTCATCTGAGTGTTCAGGTCCATTATTTTTATTTTTTTTCTTTGAGGGCTGGTTTGCTAGTGTTTGCTATGTTACCCAGCATTCAGTTTATTGATTGAAGACATGCCATGGTCTGACTTCCTGTCTGGTGATCTGTAACCATGGCCAGTATAGTGTACAGTTAGTGCCAAGATCAGTTGTGTCAGCACCCAGGGGGTGGTGACATCACTTCATTTCCCCAGTCATTTAAAGTCACCATCCCAAAGCATCAGGCCACATGCTCCCCCTTACCCAGAAGCCTTAGAAATAATCACCTACTGTGGAAGAGCAAGGAGCTCTGACAGTGCACCGATAAGGTAAGTAAACATGGGGAACCTTTTCAAGAGATGGTGACGTGATGGTGTCCATTTAAGTACATCTTGGGGGTCATGTGTGACAGTCTATACAGGTCCAAAATGTAGTTACTATGTGATGCACATTGTAGTTTGCAGTTTGAAAAGCCTGTTGGCATAAGATAAATGACCAAGAGTGGCTACGTGGTTATTAACATTTCTCACTAAGAACAACAGAAGGAGAGAGATGCATTCAGACAATCCTTTCTTCTTAATACAATTGAAACTATGCATGGTGCACAGAATCGCTTCCAGCAAACTGTATATGGTGACAAGTTCTGCTTGTTGTCAGAATCTTTCCCTGGGAAAGTTTTACAGAGCCCAGGGCTTGGCTCATCACTGCAGTTAATGGTGGAATAGGGCTATATGGTCATATTTGTAGAAGAGAAGCTCATTTTTCTCTAGCAGTTTATATGTTTGTATTTTAACAGCTTTGGTGTTCAGTAAGATAGCATCTAGTAATCCTAAAGCAAAGATAATTGTTCAGTCTGCATTTTGTTCAGTTTAGTTTTACATATTTTAAAAGGTTAACTTTTAAAAGTGAAATGGAACTCAAAAAGTGTCCTGAAAAAATGTGCCTAGGCAATCGTTTGCGCACAGCCTCATAGCTGTCTATCTGCAGTGTGAATCTATAGCTGACCATACACTGTTTAATTTAGGCTCATGGAAAGAAACCTAATAAATAACTCAATCCACACTAAATAGTGCAGATGGACGAATCCATCTACTGACAGGATGCAGTTACTGTTCCTCCGAAAAATTTCCAGCAGTCTTTCGACAAAGGTAGTATGAATGATAGGATTTTGTTGAGTGAGGCCTGTGCGACCACCCACTGAGCCAATTTCGGCTGGTTCATCGGGAACTGGCCAGAATTAGCTCAATATATAGCTAGTTTAAGGCACTGTTACCTGAATGCTACTCTCAGGAGATTTGGAAGATTTGTTAGTGTGACTGTTGTGTTTGCTGAAGGCTGTTACACAAAGAAGAAAAACCACCCTGGTTTTCCAAGATGGCCACCTACACAAAGATTCACAGTGCAGAATAAGCATAGTAAGTCAAAATGGGCAAAGAACAGTAGCAAGTAGACCAATGACAAAACTGGTGACTAATTCTTTAGTCTTTGTCAGCCTTTATATTGGGCACAATTTTCAGAGTTAAGTTCTTTAAGTTCTGATATATCTATTGTGAAATATTTATAGTATCTTTAACAGGTGATTTATTTGGTGTTCATTGGCTTTTGTTCAATAATTTAACTGCTGAAACATGTATGTTTGTATCCATGTGTAGATGTACAGTAATATACATATATTACATATTTGCATCCATGTCATGTGTTCATGCTCTGTAAACAATAGAGAATTGGCTTGGTGCCACTGCTGTGCAGAGTAGCTGGGTATTAGTAGCTGAATATTGGTGTTACCCATGATAGAAGTCTAAGATGTTACAATTTGATTAGGGGAAGACTAACGCAAAATGAAAGGGGGAAGTGCATCCCGGCTGCATTTTCTGAGACTGGGAAAAGTCTTTTAGTGTGCGTTTTACATGCTTCGGCAATGCAACAAAAAGGGAGGATCCTGTCTATATGTTAATCACCTAATTTTGTAATTTAGTTACATAACTAGTCAGTTTGCAGGTTTTAGTGCAGTTTTTCAAGGGAGAAGACAGTGGCTGTGTTATAGCAGGCTAATGGTACTGAACCATCATTGCTGTTACCTGTTTAATTCAATGGCCACCTTTAACTGGAACATGGTCCTACTATTGCACTGTTATGGTTACCATGTGTGGTAATAATGACCTTCTCCTAATGCATCCAAACCTGCTGAATTTGCAGATATCATCCAGGGGCCTTATGTCAGCTACACTTTTCAAGTTGATATATACTGTAGTATAAACTTGCACAAGGGGTGTCAGTAATTGTAGAGCTTGACTTGATAAGAGATCAATTCTCCTACTTAATCACAGAGCCTTTTCCTCCCTTATTCCATTCCAAGTCCCAAATTGTTATTATTTATTTATTAGTTTTGGAGATATCTCAGTTCTTAACCTTTTTGTTAGCATTTGTAATCTTCCCTAATGTATTCTACATGGTGTAAGGGCACAAATTGGCACTATGACGACATTTTCACAGGTCGTGTTCACTAAAATCTGAACCTTGGACTCAGGGATGTATGTAGAGACGTGATTCAGCTCTCCCTTCCCCATGCAACTCTGTATCAATTGACCTATGATGTGACCTTCATGCAGTGGTGCTCTCCAGACAATTGATGCAGTGTGTTGGTTAACAGCAGAGAACTTTACATGTCCAGGGCCATGGTACACCAGCTGGTGTAATACTTTGCCTGAAGACTCCTTTGCCCACCCGAGGGGGCAGAAACTGTCTGGAATGTTACTGTGGCACTGTGTGCACTGGCACTTTCCAATATCTTGTTGCTATATTTGCTTGCCACAGGTTGCCTTCCTGACTACCTCTGCCTTATGTACTAGGGCTTTGTCCTTTTTTTGTAGAGCCTGGCCTATGTTACATCTGCTTCACAATCTGGATATTGAGCTTCTACCCCAGCATTGTGAGGAACCAGTCCTGTAAAACTCATTCTCCTAGGAGGTTAACACTCCAGCATCTGTGTTATGATCCATTTTATGTGTGGCAAGCACTCTTAGGAACAGTGCTGTGGCTCAATTTTTCAAATATGTTGCATGTGCCCATCTCTTGTAGAGAACCCTTTCTTGTTCTATAAGATTAGGTTGTCTGGAGCGCCTCTTTTCTCCCTAAGTTGGCATCCTCCTTTCACCTTAATGAAGACATTGTACTTCTATCTTTCTCTCCTCTTCCAGTTCATCCCAGGGAGATTTCCCTCCATTGTTTTGTGTTACAAGCTATTGAAGACCCTGTTTTTGTTCTACATAGACAGATGGTGATTACCTCATTTCACCTTCACCTAAACATTGTACTTCCATCCTTCTATCCTGCTGTACTGCTCTAGTTCATCCGGAGATTTGCCTCAAATGTTTATAGATCTGGTACAAACTGTGGTACAAGTTGTTGCAGTTTATCTCTCAGCTATGACTTCTTTCAGGTGTACTGACTCTTTAGTTATTCCTGAGGGCCCCCATAAGGGTCAGCCTGCCTCTCATTCCACTACTTCTAGGTGTTTTAGGCATATCATCATTCAATCTAATGGCTTAAGGATAAGGTTAAAACCCTTTTGCTGTCAACCATTTTGCTGTCAGGGCACACTCCACTAGATGGGTAAGTGCTTCTCTGCATCAGGCATCTGTTTGCCAGATTTCCAAGCCTGCCACCTGGTCTATTGTTCACATTCTCCAGGTGGATGTTCAGACCTCCACTGATTCCAATTTTGCATGTAGGTAGCACTTCAAGCTGTAACTAGCCCCCAGTTTACACGGTCATTTGTGGGCCTATTAAGCCTCGTACACACGGGTTGACGATCGTATACAACAGGTCGTATGAACGACCGTTGTATGCTAAATCGACCGCTAGTACACGCGATAAGAACAGCCGACGTACGATGGTCGTACAACAGAAGTTGTATGAGCAGACTAGAAAACTTGGTAGTACCAACAAGCGGTCGTACGACCGTTGTATCGTGTGTACAGAGAAGTAGGTCCAACAAGTTGTACTGTGCCAAACACGCATGCTCAGAAGTCAGAAATGGCCGGACGCTAATTACATGCACCTGAACTTTCTCTTTATACGTTCATAACATGTCACTACATTCGGCTTGGTCGTACGATCGTTTAGTGCATGTCAGTACGCGAGCTACAACAGCCAACATACGATTTGAGCCGTTCGGTCATACGACTGTTGCACCGTGTGTATAAGTCATTAGTGTTTCATTTGTGTATTGCCCACCTGTCGGTTGCACTGCTTTGGGACTTCTCAGTTGTCTCCGAATTCTTTCTGGCCCTGTGTTTCTTAATACATGATAAAAAATATATATTTTTTGGATTACCATGGATAGGTTGTGTTTTTCTTTAAGACCAGTGAGGGACATATGTTCCACCTCTCTGTAAGTCAAAAATCCTGTTTCTTAATCTTTCATTAAGAGACAGAGTGAAGTAATTCTGAAACATTATGTTATGCTGTTGCCTTCAGGAGAATTGACGCTGGCAAACAAAGCTGTAAGACAGCCTAATATAACCCCTCCCCCTCCAAGCATGCTCTTTTTGGCTAGTGTCCTATAATGGACATTTTCTTACCCCAGGAGCAAACCCATTTCTTTGACTATACTCTTGAAGGCTGGGAGATTGAATTTGTGCAAAGTCTACCATTGCAACTGTAAAGCATACATCTCATGGTATGAGCCAAAAATTCCATCCCAGGAAGTTCCCAGTTGGATATGGACCATCTTTGGCTCTGAGTACCCACAAGGGTCAAATTTTGGCATTAGGGGTTTTCTTTCAGACCTGTTGCCTCTCACTCCTTATTGAAAGCATTTGTACAAGGTGTTGCAAAAATTGTTATCATCTGCATTCCCCAGTGACACCATGGGATCTTAACCTGGTTCTGTCAGAAACTGCCCTTTGAACCTATCGGAGTTATTCCTGTGTCTACTCTCCCAAGAATGCTTTCCTTGTTGCCATCCCCTCCACAAGGTGAGTTTCTGAGTGGCTAGCCTTAACTTGTTAAGTAGCCTTTCTGGTTACAGAGACAAGGTTGTTTTTAGGCTTTAGGCCTTCTTTCTTTCCAAGGTAGCATCTTCCTTACACCTTAACCAGGACATTGTTTTCCAGTCTCTATCCTGCTCCTAGGCATTCTAAGGAAATTTCTCGCCATTGTCTGGATGTGGTATGCACTGTATATTTCTCGGCTACACTAGGATTAACTCCTCATTCCTGATTTTCAGGCCTCCAATTTGATTTCTGTGTTGCCTGCCCCTCAGTTGGACTGCTTTTGGATGTCCCAGTGTTTCAGAATTACTTCACTCTGTGTCCCTTAATGAATCATTTAAGAAGTTAGGCTTGCCGTAACATCATTTTCTTGAAGTTCATTAAGGGACACCGATCCCACTCCTCTGTTCTGTTCTTATGATTCACTCCTACTACTGTTTTTACACAAAATTGATGCATACTGGAAGTGGGAGGGATTATACTAACCGGTCTTACAGCTTTGTTTTCCAAAGTCAAATCTCTTTAAGGCAGCAGAATAACCCAGTATCTTAGAATAACTTCACCCTATGTCCCTTAATGAACTTAAAGTGGATGTAAACCCGAAAAAAAAAAATTTAATAATTCTGCCTGGTAGATTATAGCATGTCATATCATCTGTGCCCAGTCTTGCCACAAAGAGATAATCCAACTGTGAGTAATGAGCTTATCTTTTTTTCAGGAAGAGAAAGTCCAACTAACAGGGAAATACACAGTCGATCCGCCCCTTGCTCTGTGAGTGACAAGCAATTTGCTTATCTCCTTCACACAGCAGAGAAAGTTTTACACTCCCCCCTCCCTACCTCCTAAATGTCTCAGTGTAGAGGTGGGTGGGGAGGCTTGTGACATCACAACTCCACCCACCAAACTCCAGCAAACACAGACACCCTCTGATTGGAGGATGCTTGCATGTATATATACATTAATACTGTGTCATTAGTTTATACTAATAAGGACATTTTTTCTCTGAAAAAAAAAAAAAGTGTTTTGTGTGTTCCCTTTTTTTTTCTTTGAGGGGAGACAGGTAAGATTGATTTTTGGACCTTCATGCAATCAGTGTTGTATTAAGCATATGATAAAAGAGCCACACAGAAAGCAGTGTTTCCTGACTATGTCTGACTATGTCTAGTATTATGCAGTATGATGTCTGTTTTATTGCGCATTTCCCTGTACTTATAAGTTATGCAAATGTTCTTACCTTTAGTCACAAAGTTAAAGTGAAAATCATACATGCATTTTCAGAAGTAATTTTATAGAAGGTTTGTGTTCATTATTTTTTGTTTTCACGTTTGACTTATCAAAATGATTGCCAATTAATGTAGGATTGTATGTTTCATTTGTTTTGATCTTTTTCAGCTTTAGGCCCTGTTTCCTGCTTGAAGCTTGTAGCTCTAAAAAGCTCAACAAGCCAAATCCCATTCATTTCAGTGCCCCCTGTTCACATCGCCTGAAGCAAAATGCCTGACGCTCAGAAAAGTACATGAGCTTCTTTTTGGCAGATTACAAGTGTTTGTGGCACCATAGACTTCAAGCTGCCTGACTTGAGCATTTTACAAGTGTTTTGTTGCTCGTTTTCTGCTCAAACAGCAGCTCTCCACCCCTAATTTCCTCTCCCTCTCCTCCCCTAATGCTTTCTATTGGCCAAACAAAAATGCATGAAGCCTTAGAACGTTTGTAATATGCTTCTAAAATACTTAGTTTGTAAAAAGCTTAAAAAAAACACCTGATAAATGCCAGTAAATCGATACACTCAGGTGTGAATGGAGCCTAATGTAGGGTACACACTATAAGAAAATTGGGTGAATGATCATCCAATTTTCCTCATTGTTTCACAGCAAGTCGGAACCGATGAAAAACATTTGTACAAAAATTCTCGTATGACAAAGGCTCTTTTTTTTTTTTATTTATTGTTTCTGATCATGCAAGTCTTTCTTTTCTAATGTTTCTTTCTTTTCAGTACACATTAAACGAAAATTGTTCATTCTGTTCCCGTACGAGAAACATTTTGGAGTTTGTCCCTTTTGAGAATTTTCGTATGAAAATTTGGAATCGGTTGTCGAAAGTTGTGTACACCCTATCATGCGAAAATTCTTTGGACGAAAACGTTCGCCAGATTTTTGTATAGTGTGTACGATCCTTTAGAAAGACAGACCGTATATTTAACTCAAGGTCATTTGGCTATTTTTGCTGGTACAAAAATGTTACAACATGTTAAGTGATCTTTGAGATGCCCTGTTCTCCACAAAACAGTTAGTTGAGCAAGAATACGCGTGGATCTGCAACAAAAGATGTAAATTACACACAAATAATATTGGATCTTGAAGAAAGACACAAATGTGTTGCTTAGATAGAGCTATGTCAAGTCAATTATGAGATATTTTAAATGTGTGCAAGATGATAATTTTGCTTTCAATTTCACAATGTAACAAGATTTTGACATGAAAATGGATATTTAATATCTGATAACTTTACAAAGGATAAACCACTAGGAATAGCCATACACATCTTCAGACTTTGCAGAGTTTTATATTTAATATTGTTTTAGTAATACATTTAATGCTTTAGCTTGCATTATTCTCACCTCACTTTTGCAACAATGCTATGTCTGAGTCAAATATTTTATTGATTATGTGAGGTTGTGCACCCCACAAAAATGAGTACACCCCTCACATTTTTGTAAATATTTTATTATATCTTTTCATGTGACAACACTGAAGACATGACACTTTGCTACAATGTAAAGTAGTGAGTGTACAGCTTGTATAACTGTATAAATTTTCTGTCCCCTCAAAATAACTCAACACACAGCCATTAATGTCTAAACCGCTGGCAACAAAAGTGAGTACACCCTTAAGTGAAAATATCCAAATTGGGCCCGATTAGCCATTTTCCCTCCCCGGTGTCATGTGACTCGTTAGTGAAACAAGGTCTCAGGTGTGAATGGGAAACAGGTGTGCTAAACTCTCTCATACTGATCACTGGAAGTTCAACACGGCACCTCATGGCAAAGAACTCTGAGGATCTGAAAAAAATAATTGTTGCTCTACATAAAGATGGCCTAGGCTATAGGAAGATTGCCAAGACCCTAAAACTGAGCTGCAGCACAGGGGCCAAGACCATACAGTGGTTTAACAGGACAGGTTCCACTCAGAACAGACCTCGCCATGGTTGACCAAAGAAGTTGCGTGCACGTGCTCAGCGTCATACAAAGAGGTTTTCTTTGGGAAATAGACGTATGAGTGCTGCCAGCATTGCTGCAGAGGTTGAAGGGGTGGGGAGTCAGCCTGTCAGTGCTCAGACCACAAACCGCACACTGCATCAAATTGGTCTGCATGGCTGTCGTCCCAGAAGGAAGCCTCTTCTAAAGATGATGCACAAAGCCCACAAACAGTTTGCTGAAGACAAGCAGACTAAGGATATGAAGTACCGGAACCATGTCCTGTCTGATGAGACCAAGATAAACTTATTTGGTTCAGATGGTGACAAGCATGTGTGGCAGCAACCAGGTGAAGAGTACAAAGACAAGTTACAGCATGGTTGCTGGGAGTGTCATGGTCTGGGGCTGCATGAGTGCTGCCGGCACTGTGGAGCTACAGTTCATTGAGGGAACCATGAATGCCAATATGTACTGTGGCATACTGAAACAGAGCATGATCCCCTCCCTTCAGAGACTGGGCCGGAGGGCAGTATTCCAACATAACGACTCCAAACACACCTCCAAGATGACCACTGCCTTGCCAAAGAAGCTGAGGGCAAAGGTTATGGACTGGCCCACCAACTCTCCAGACCTAAACCCTACATTGAGCATCTGTGGGGCATCCTCAAATGGAAGGTGGAGGAGCGCATTAATGGCTGTGTATTGAGTTATTTTGAGGGTACAGCAAATTTACACTGTTATACAAGATGTGCACTCACTATATATATGTGTGTGTGTGTGTATATATATACAGGGAGTGCAGAATTATTAGGCAAGTTGTATTTTTGAGGAATAATTTTATTATTGAACAACAACCATGTTCTCAATGATTCCAAAAACTCATTAATATCAAAGCTGAATATTTTTGGAAGTAGTTTTTAGTTTGTTTTTAGTTGTAGCTATTTTAGGAGGATATCTGTGTGTGCAGGTGACTATTACTGTGCATAATTATTAGGCAACTTAACAAAAAACAAATATATACCCATTTCAATTATTTATTTTCAGCAGTGAAACCAATATAACATCTCAAAATTCACAAATATACATTTCTGACATTCAAAAACAAAACAAAAACAAATCAGTGACCAATATAGCCACCTTTCTTTGCAAGGACACTCAAAATCCTGCCATCCATGGATTCTGTCAGTGTTTTGATCTGTTCATCATCAACATTGCGTGCAGCAGCA
>BLSH010144802.1:956240-967539 GCA_018402905.1 Glandirana rugosa | reverse complement strand
TTGTTTGTAGAGGTTTTACTATATTTAGGAGAGATTCCGGGCACCGTGACAGTTTGGACGTAAATCTTTTCGATTTGTGTCCCTACGGTCACACTTATTCCGGAATCCGTCAACAGTGGTCTTGTTCTCAGGGCTGACATCCTGAAGGGAGATTAGGACAAGACCACTGTTGAGTTTTAAAACTGAAAAGGGTGTGAAAGATTGGGTCACCGTCACCTGTAATCCTTTTTGTCTCTCCCACTTAGTCGGATCGTTCTTGTGTCTGTCGTTGTTTTTGGTTGTAAAAATTTTACCTCTGTGATTACGATATCGTTTTGTCTTCTTTATAAAGTATGCAGGTTTGACAGTGCCACGGGCCTTAGAGAGGATTTATATCATTTTGGAGATGTTTGTTCCTACTTCCTGTTGTGTCAGTATAGGAAATGAAGGGAAAACTCTTGAATTGGATACAGATGGCAAAAATACAAGTTTTCTCCATTTCAATGGCAGCCATCCTCAGAGTTTGGCCAGCTGTGTAAGAAAATGCAAGAGAAAAAAAACAAGGAGGAAGTGCCACCTGTGTGCAATATTAAAAGCAAAGTATTTATTCACAAGAGATTAAAAACATTTAATATTCACAGTGTGTAATATAATAAAGCTCAGCATTTGTAAGAACATCATCAGCCGCTCATCGCAATCTACGGACTCCACCATCGCAATCCAGGGAGATATAGATAGTACCGTTGAGTAGGAAAGATGTAACCTGCACAACCAAAGTGACATGCCTCGATCCCTAATAACATATTTACAAAAAGAGAAACCATGGTCATGGGGCTTTAAATGAAGCATGTCACGTCAAGGATGGTAATGCAAAGTGTATATAGAGTATAACATTTATTGACATATAAAAATAGACAATTCATATTCTCCAAATTCATGATATGATATAATATAGTCATAAAAGGCTATTGGAAAGAGCTGACTTAACACATGATTGGTAGGATTAGTAGTACATAGATATACAAGTACATGATAAAGTTTGCATAAGGAGTACATAATAAGTTTGAAATATAGAAGACCATCTTGACACTATTGGTAACTCTACACGTTTCATGGCTCACGGCCACTCATCAGGAGTATGCCAAGGATATCTAACTGTACGTATATAGACAAAATTAATATATTGATCTAAAGGATCAAAGGACAAAAGGTCTGTTACTCATAAGTCTGCTCATAAAATGGTCCAGCTTATAAAAGGGGAAAGGAGGGTTTAACAAGCAGTGTCTGACCCAGGGCTGAGGCAGGAAATATCCCATCTAGGCTTAGGGAGAAGCCAAGGAGCGGCCCAATTCGCAGAAAAATATCCATGTGGAATAGTTGGGAACACATCTAACCCATACAGATATGTATGAAAATGTGTAAATAGGTATATGGTATATGTCAACATGATTGTTTCAGTATCTGGAAAAGGTGTATAGATTTCCCACTAAAAACATAGTGGTATAAACCAAGAGGAAAAGGAATGGGGGAAAATAAATGAGGAGTGAAAATGTGAAAATAAAAAATGTGACGAGAGGAAGAAAGAATAGAGACGCCACCACTGTGGGGTACTGAAAAAAGGGTGATAGTGCACAAGAATAGTATGATTAGTGAAGGTAGTAGAGTACTGTAATCACCAGACCCCCAAGGAAAACCCAACAGTGAAAGAGAGTGCTCCAAGCACCATAGATATTCAGTGACCAAGTAATTGGAATCCTCAGGGGAAACTTACATATGTGTCTCCATGGAATAAACCGAGAAGGGCGTGGTTGATAGATAGTAGCGTTGGGGCATTTAGGTTGTGCCCCCCCATCTCCTACTGACCTGTTTTATCCTGGAAATATCACATTACCATGCCACAACCCTTTTCATTACACACACTTGTAGGGCAGTTGCATCCCAGCCACACTCACTTGGGTTCGCCGAATGTGACAGAAGGTATAAATTTTGCTACGGTTGTGAAGCATTGCATTGCGACCAAGGCACATGTACAACCCTGTCCAACTTTAGGAGGGCAGTTAGGAGAGAGGAAAGAGGCAGTAAAAATGTGTCTCAACTGCCTGTTTTTATCGCTACCCCCAAACACAAGTGTTAACAAGCCCTTATGGTGAATTCATTCAATTCCACACCTTGATCTATTAGTTGTTCTGTTCCTCTTATCGTTTACATTTTTTGAAAGGAAGAAAAAATTAATAAAGCTATGAGGAGTACCCATGTTTATTTGATTACCCTGAACATATGGGCACTAGGAATATTTTACATGATATTTTGTGGTTGTATCTTAGTCAGTTTCACTGAAATTGTGTGCAGCTTTCATCTGACTTCTATAGCTATGAAGTTAATGGCATACTTTAGCATCCACATTTGCTTTTGTGTTCCTGTTCTAGAAATCTTACATTTGTTTGCAAAATAAATTAGGTTGAATATTTCCAAATATATATGCATTACATAGAAGTTCCATGATTATTCTAATATTTTATCAGGATGGAGCTGCAGTGTGCCATAAAAGGGTTTACTGTTGGTCCACTGAGGACAGGAAACCAGCTTTCAGTAAACTGTTTGCAAAATACAAGCCACATCCTTTATTTGTAACACTTGCTGCTCTACTTGGACATTCATTTTGTCAGTTATTTCTTTTCTAGAACCGTCATGTCTATGTAAGTTGAAATCGAAGTTCCTTTTTAAAAAACAATATCCAAATGCTATGGTTGTTCTAAGGTTGAGGAAACAATATGCATACTTTTTTTCTGTAATTGAGCAATACTTGAATTGTTAAGCATTCTATTTACCATTAGATAATTAGTCCACACATAGGTTTTATTGGACATAGACTTTTGAAACCACCCTTTATTTTGTCTATGTAGGGATTGTACTGTTTTTGCTTGTTTGCGAGCACTCTTGATGCTTCTTTCACGTTGCTCTTGTGCATTTTCTCCACAAGGCCAGTGCAGCACAGTGTACTATGGTTTTCTTGTGGGTTACCCATGTGTTCTCATAAACTTCTATCAGATCAAGTGGGTTTGGTGCATTTTTCAAAGCACACCATAGATGCAGCTCGCAGTACTTTTGGTGTGTGTTTAGAAAATACACCAAAAATGCCCAGTCTAATATAGGTCTATGGGAAAGTGTGGGTAACCCGCACAAAGACTGCGGGTACACTGCGCTGCACACATGCTGCAGAGAAACTGCATCACAGCAGTGTGAATGTGCTACTATCGTGTCCCAGACAACTGTGGACAGTAGTACACTGCAGAAACTGTTGTTTTCTAGGTAGTACACATCCGAATTTTAGTGATGCCTGACTGAAGGTAAAATACTAGAAAAGCACCCAGAGTTTGTCTAGTGTCTATGATGGACGCTTGTAAACATTGCACCCAGGAAGTGCTACAGGCAGGAAATATCAAATAAGGGAGGGTACAGTAAAGAGGTCCATAAACATTTACAGTGCTTTGCAGAAGTATGCGGCACCTTGGACTTTTCCCACATTTTTATAACATTACAACCTGGAATAAAGATCATTGTTTATCATTTGATCTATGCAACATGCTTAACACTTTGAAGGTGCAAAATACTTTCAAGTGACCTAAAAATTGATCAAACAGACAGCAGACGTTTGTTGGTTACATAAATCTTCACCTCTAAGTCAGTACTTGGTGGAACCAGTTTTGGATGCCAATACAGCTGTGAGACATTTAGATGGCTAGTCTCCACCAGCTTTACATGTCTGGATTCTGACATTTTTTTGCTAATTCTGCACTGCAAGATGTGTTCTCTCTGTGAGGTTAAGCGGGGACCAACACATTTCAGGGCTTATTACAAATGTTTGTTTGGCTTGAGCTTTGGAGCACTGGGCCGTTACAAAAGTTACAGGCTCTTGCATTGGAACCTCCTCCCCAGTCTCAGGTTCTTGCAGATAAAAACAGTTTGTCCTCTAGGACTGCCCCGTATTTGGCACCACTCAGTCCTGACAAGTTTCCAAGCCCCTGCCAATAAATAGGATACCCATGGCATTTTGGTTGGGGTTTTTTTTTTTGTTTTTGCCCCATTTAACCAATGCATTGTTTTGTAATTTTTTTTCCACCGTGAAGCTGCTTTTAGCCATAGTTGCCAAAGGTTGCCCCCAGAGATAATTGGCAATCGTTTTTCTTTTATCCACCAGCTCATATAATGCAAAAGATGAAAAATCTTTGGCACACTCAGTTCTCTGATGAGGAACAATTCCTCTTTAACCTGAACATTTCTACCACAGAAACATCCTTAATTAAAAAAGAATTGTCTACAAGACAGACAAAGCACATGAGACAGTCTGTAATTTTAAAGGCTTCAGAGGTTAGGACCTGGATTTCAATACTACACATTGCCTATTTATACAAACTTTTATGGAACCAGACTCCTAGCATCTATGATAGTTTTGGAGGTAAATAATTCACTTTGCATCTAAAGTAGATTCATTCTTTATAGCAGTGTGTAATGTGAATGCAAAATTAGGAATTTATCTACTATTTATTGGGGTTGATTTACTAAAACTGGGGAATGCAAAATCCGGCGCAGCTCTGCATAGTTACAAATCAGCTTCCGGCTTTTTTTTTTTTTTTTTGTCAAAGTCTAATTGAACAAGCTGGCTGGTGCCATTAATAAAAACAAGCTGGCAATACACAGGCAGAATGTAAATTATTTTTTTTGTTTTAAGAACATTCATTAGATTTTCGAATCATTAGTGGGTTAAATTGATGTTTGTTTTGACCTCAATGATAAGAAAATTCAAAGTAGTAGGATGGAAAATTAATTTAGAATGCATTTCTAAAGCCGGCCATAGATGGTTTAAATCTCGGCTGGTTTAACCATGTATGGGCAAACTAAATGTCCCCAAGTTGATTGATCCATCAGCTTGGGTACAACAAGCCTGCCGGATTTTACATGCAATTATTGCTAGCGACTGTTATAGTTGCTACTAATAACTGTGTTCTCCTGGCAGGAGAAACACTGACTGTGTTGATGTAAGGAGAATACAAGGGTTGCAGGAAAGAACATCGCTCTTCCTATGGGCTGCTTAACAGTGCATGGGGTTTTTGTTCAGGAAAGTCCATTCATTCTGAAATGAATGTTAAAGTGGGAGTAAACACCCATGCATAAGTTTTACCAATAGGTAAGCCTATAATAAGGCTTACCTATAGGCACTGTAAATATCTCCTAAATATGGACCATTTAGGAGATATTTACTGCAGATGCAGCCAATGACTTCACCAGCATATGCTCTCTGCAGGAACAGCCAACTGGGCCGCTCCTTCATAGTCCTGTGCCATAAACAGCGGCTCCTGTGCACATGCACGGGAGTGACATCATCGTGGCTCCTGCCACTCACACAGCCAGAGTTTGCGAACCCGGAAGGAGGACCAGGTGAAAATGGAAGGGACTTCAACAGTGACAGTGCATCGCTAAATTTTTAAGTACGTTTAAATAATGTTTGTTAAGTAGTGTATGACCAGCTTTAGGGCTGTTCAATGAAACTTTAGGAGAACTTTGTTTAGAGAGGGTATGCAGAAGCCTTTGTGTTGAAGGGCATGTCTTTTACTAGGTTTGGCTAGTGATAGCAAGGCTTAGGCTTCATATACACTTGGCCTTGATATTCTGCGGCAACGGTAAAACACAAAATCTTGCCACGGTTATGCTGTGTTTTGCATTTTCCCACGGCTGGCGGTCAAATTGCTTTCAGGAGTGGGAGGTTGAACCTCACCTAACCGCAGCAGCTCCTAAACTCCGCTAAAAGCCTATGTATACATTGACACATACACTATATTACCAAAAGTATTGGTGCACATGAACTTTAATGGCATCCCAGTCTTAGTCTGTAGGGTTCAATATTGAGTTAGCCACTCTTTGCAGCTATACCAGCTTCAACTCTTCTGGGAAGGCTGTCCACAAGGTTTAGAAATGTGTCTATAGGAATGTTTGACCATTCTTCTTCTAAAAGTGCATTTGTGAGGTCAGGCACTGATGTTGGACAAGAAGGCCTGGCTCACAGTATCCGCTCTAACTCATCCCAAAGGTTTTCTATCGGTTGAGGTCAGGACTCTGCGCAGGCCAGTCAAGTTCCTCCACCCCAAACTCACTCAACCATGTCTTTATGGACCTTGCTTTGTGTACTGGTCCAAACCATTTGGTGGAGGGGGGGATAATGGTGTGGGGTTGTTTTTCAGGGGTTGGGCTTGGCCCCTCAGTTCCAGTGAAAGGAACTTTTAAGGTGTCAGCATGCCAAGACATTTTGGATAATTTCATGTTCCCAACTTTGGGGATGGCCCCTTCCTGTTCCAACATGACTGCACACCAGTGCACAAAGATCCATAAAAACATGGATGAGTGAGTTTAGGGTGGAGGAACTTGTCCTGACCTCAACCTGATAGAACACCTTTGGGATGAATTAGAGCCTTCTCTTCCATTTCAATGCCTGACCTCACAAACATTCCTAAACCTTGTGGACAGCCTTCCAAGAAGAGTTGAAGCTGTTATAGCTGCAAATGGTGGCCAACGCAATATTGAACCCTATGGACTAAGACTGGGATGCCATTAAAGTTCATATGCGTGTAAAGGCAGGCGTGCCAATACTTTTGGTAATATAGTGTAGGCTTTTATGGAGTTGAGTTTAGGACCCTTGGCAAAAAATGCCCAAAGCTCCTAAACTTAAGTTTAGGAGCTGCTAGTGTACATGAAGCGTTAGGCTTTGGAATCTAGCAAGCAGTTAGATGTCCTTATGCAGAAAAAAAACTCCCATGAGAATGGGAGTGATTTTCATATGACCTATTTTTATGCTCCTTTGATCTGGTGGTTTCTTTATTTCTTTCTTAGTATACCTACTTATAAAGGATGCAGAAAATACTAGTTTCAGTCTGACCTCAAATCATTATTGCAAGCTCATGCAATGTCTTCTATTAATCCTTGTTTTGTTCTGTAGCAAAATGGGCACATGCTTCTTTTTATAACCAGGGTTATGTTTTATTACTAGATATATTTTTGCATGGATGGTGTGTTTTGAGCAGAGAAGGCTGTCCTGTGAGCCATGTTATGTTTAGGCTACATGTTTCTTATTTCTGCATCCACTGTGTTGAAATGGCTGCTTCTAAAGCAGGTGAGCTTTCCAGCTTCTGTAAAGCAATGTCTTCTCTCTAGAAAATGTGCTGGAACTGTTTAACAGAGCAGTGCATTCTTTATCTATGAAGACAGGTCTAAGCTGGGGGAAGGGTAGAGGTGGAAAAACATTGGGTGAACTGCTTCTTTTGCATGAAGCTTTGAAAGCAGAAGTCATCTGCTCTTTGGGTATAAAAAGGCTTTGCTATGTAATGGACTGTGCTGAAGAGACATGGGGTGGGGTTTCATGTTTTGTAATTTGATCTAAAGCAGATATCAACCTTTTTCACACAATCCAGCTCTGTGTTCAGAAAACTCAGAGCCTGATGTGTTTGACAATCTGAAAAATATCCACTGCAAAGATCTGGTTTAGATGAAACAAAGCTCATTTCGGCCAAACCTACCAGATTTTAGTGCTACAGGCTTGAAGAAAGGTGACGTTTGCTTTCTTGTACCTTTTATTTATTTATATTTGAGGCTAGGTGAACATTTTATGTGGACTTTATAATGCTTTTCTCTGCATTCAGGTGGAGAAGTATTACTTCACATTTAACTCTACCTTCACTAGTTTTATAGCAGTAATTGCAGCTCATGTTTTTAATAAATTACAGATCAAAAAATGTTCTAGGTGAAAAGTGTAATTGCAATTATGCTTTTTAATTCTATGTTTTATTATATCCTTTGAATGCTGTTTTTGTGTTTTTATCTCTCCTGTCGCCTATAAGCTCAGCAGCTTCAACAGAAAAAGCTATATCCTGCACATGTACAGCCCAAAGGAACAGGGTGGTGCTCTCTCTTCCATGGTACTAGGGGTTGCTTATAATGTTTATTCAGATAGCAGTTGGAGAGCCCTGACTGGTAGATAGGGCTATAATAATGCTGGAACATACCCGCAACCAACCAGGATGAGAGAATTTTAACTATTTGAGTTTTTCATTCAGGCTTCAGGGTTGGGAGCACACATAGCCTGCAGGTATGGCAAACAAATTAATCATTTATCAAAGCTGCATAGTTTTTTTTTAACCTATTGGGGCCCCTTGACTGCATAGGCAATTTTCTTAAAAAAATGAACATATCTTTTAAGCTTTGTTGCTCTTTGATCTGTGGACCTATACTTAAAATTTACTTTGGCTAGCTAACAGGGATGCAACTTTAGTGTATAATTCCAAAGCACTTCTGCACTTGTAAAGGGAAAAAGGAAATAAATGGGGGAAAAAAAAATGGGACTCTAAATGAAGCCATGGCCTGGTAAGGCCGTCCACTTCCATCCCTGCCTTGTAAAGGAAACTAATTTGTAGTATTGAAAATTTTGAGAAGAGAGGAGTGGGACTTTAGTTGAAGCACATGAGGGATACACAATAGACTGATGGAGATGTTCACAGAAATTTAATTTGTGGATATGAATATACTGATGCATATAGTCACAAACATTACATGATAAAATATCAATCATAAATGACAACACAAATTCATAACAATAGATACAAATGTGTTAAGCTCAGTACATTGCCCCCACCCATCAGGTGTTTAATATACAGACTGATAAACCTATATACACAGACAGGTCTGTGTGGCCAAGGACCTCATTGTTCCTATTGAGGTTTGGTGTATAAAACGCATAGAAGGTTAAGGCTTGGAGCCACTCATCAGGAGCAGGCTTGTGGTGTGTATAAAAAAAATGAATATAGGATCAGCAATTGACAATGTAAAAACATTGGGGGTATGAATCCCTCCACAAACTGGCGCATGCAACTTACAGCACTCATATGATGGTGATGCACCGTCGGAGCCAAGGGCCCGTCCAGGGCCATCAGGGCCGGGAGCTGTGGCAGGGGGCATGATGGCAGCAACCCACAGTCGGCATCACCCCAGGTGGATGAGGGCGTCCTGGTGATATGAAGACCCATGGTCAAAGTATGGGATGATTGTGTGCTGTGGGAGAGTTGGATTAAATGAACAACTGTTGAGTGGGTGTGTGCATGGGAGATCAAAAAGGAAAAGAAGGAAGTGAAGCTGAATCAAGGGAAGGGAGCTGAAGAAAAGACAAGATATGGAACAGAAACCTGTGAAGTGGAGAGGTGAATAAGATCCAAGAAACCAAATGAATGGAGGAGGGATAGAGAGGCAAAGGAGTGAAAGGAGGTAGGTAAGGGCTAGGGAGGAAAAAAATAGATGAAAGATAGATAGACCACCAGGCCAATATTGCAAAATTAGTTTCCTTTACTTCTGCACTTATGATGGTTCCTGGGATTCCCCTATTCTTCTTCTTTTTTTGGGGGGGGGGGTGTTGCTTTTGTCTTTCTGGCATGTGAAGCATAGCATATATCAACTTCTGCCTCTGAATACTGGATTACATGCATTGTATCCAGGGGACCTGGTTTAAGATCAGAAAGTTGGTGAGCCTTGCACCTCTTCTTGATAAATAAAACAATTGGACTTAAGCCTGGTATACATTGCTATTTTTTTTTTTTTTATTCAACCAGGGTTGAAAAAAAAAAACTTGACAGCTCAGGAGGAGCCGCTGTACGAACCATGTGTACAGCAATCTCCCCTGCTGTGCTATTGTTTTGTTGACAGGGTGGACTGCCCTACTTGCCAAAACACTCCAGTCAGCGCTTTCAGCCATTGGCTGGAAACCAATCGGCAGACCTTTTTCGATTGTTCTCCTACAACAGAAGGCGGATTAACGGCCGGCTTCTGTTGGACCGGCTGCAGTACACACAGGTTGAACGTCGACCGGTTTCCCTTTAACTGGCCGTTGCCGCCTGACATTCGGTCCGTGTGTACTAGGCATTAGACTGAACAACATCTGCAGAATGCAAGTGTTGAATCATTCACACCTAACACATGTTAATAAGATACTGTAGTTGCAGAGACACAAGGGGGCTGATTTACTAAAGGACTTGAGATGTTCACACAAAATGTAAAAAAACAAAAAAATTATCCAATCATGTCAAAAGAAAATTACTTTATTTTGCACATAACTGGATAATTAAAATTAATGTTCACACATTTGTGTGTTTAAGTCCTTTAGTAAATCACCCTTATGAGTTTCTTTCTTTGATGCATTTTACATGCACCTACAGTTGTGCACATAAGTTTGCATACCCTGGCAGAATTTATGATTTCTTGGCCATTTTTCAGAAAATATGAATGATAACACAAAATATTTCTTTCACTCGTGGTTAGTGTTTGGCTGAAGCCGTTTATTATCAATCGACTGTGTTTACACTTTTTAAATCATAATGACAACAGAAACTACCCAAATGACCCTGATCAAAAGTTTACATACTCCAGTTCATAATACCGTGTATTGACCCCTTTAACATCAATGACAGCTTGAGGTCTTTTGTGGTATTTGTGGATGAGGCTCTTTATCTTAGATGTTAAAGCTGCCCATTGCTCTTGGCAAAAAACCTCCAGTTCCTGGAAATTCTTAGGCTGTCTTGCATGAACTGCACGTTTGAGAACTCCCCAGAGTGGCTCAATCATATTGAGGTCAGGAGACTGAGATGGCTACTCCAGAACCTTCACTTCTGCTGTAGCCAATGACAGGTTGACTTGGCCTTGTGTTTTGGATCATTGTCATGTTGGAATGTCCAAGTATGTCCCATGCGCAGCTACCTGGCTGATGAATGCAAATGTTCCTCCAGTATTTTTTGATAACATACTGCATTCATCTTGCCATCAATTTTGCCTTTTGTAGCTCACACATCCCCAAAACATCAGCGATCCACCTCCGTGTTTCCCAGGCCTTGTTGACTCCTCTCCAAATGTAGCATTTATGGTTATTGCCAAAAAGCTCAATTTTGGTCTCATGACACCAAATTACATTGTGCAAGAAGGTTTGAGGCTTGACTCTGTGCTGTTTGGCGTATTGTAAGAGGGATACTTTGTGTCATTTGTGTAATAATGGCTTTCTTCTGGCGACCATACAGCCCATCTTTCTTCAAGTGCCTCCTTATTGTGCATCTTGAAACAACCACACCACATGTTTTCAGAGAGTCCTGTATTTCACCTGAAGTTATTTGTGGGTTTTTCTTTGCATCCCGAACAATTTTCCTGGCAGTTGTGGCTGAAATTTTAGTTGGTCTACCTGACCGTGGTTTGGTTTCGTGTCTCAGTTCGGAGTTTGGAAGAACGTGTTACATTAAACCAC
>BLSH010144802.1:930667-947409 GCA_018402905.1 Glandirana rugosa | reverse complement strand
AATTCTAAATGTAAATGAAACAGTTACTGACAGGAAGATCTGTATACATAACGCTTTTTAGGTTGCTGCAGACCATTTACATGATCTGCCCCGTGTCAGCCAGCATGGCTGCAGGGGAGACTTGAGAGTGCTCCAACAATGTCTAGTAAAGCCTATGACATCACCTATGGGACTACTATGGGCCATTTGTTGGTGGTGCTTCATCTCCCCCAACCCCCCCCCCCCCCAAAGCCATGCTGGCTAACACACAAGAGCGAGATCATTTGACTGGAGCAAGCTGAAAATAGGCAAGTATATAGATCTTTCATGCACAGGTAAGTCATAATAGATGTTGGGGGGGTCATTTTTAGGAATAATTAGATGGTGCCTGCAGTTCCATTTTAGTTATAGTTGCTTTAAGTGCAAGTTTATGGGTAAGTTGCCACAATGTTTTTGAACTTTGCATGGTCTGTCTGTTAAAGGTGTTAAAGGGCCTTGATAAAGAGACCCTGTAGTGTCCTGAAATGTTACTGAAACATTGATGCACTAATAAAAATGCAGTTTAAAATGGTAGAGGTGTTATGCTAGCATTGATTACATCTTTTGATCACACATTAGAGTACCAATGT
The DNA here is from genome assembly GCA_018402905.1 of Glandirana rugosa. Lineage (NCBI taxonomy): Eukaryota > Metazoa > Chordata > Amphibia > Anura > Ranidae > Glandirana > Glandirana rugosa. The sequence goes on along the minus strand of BLSH010144802.1, from coordinate 946,801 downwards.
ACGTTTTTAATGCACGTTGTTTAATTTGAAGGGTTTGTTTATTCATGTTCAAAAAATAAGTGCTGTTTCCATAGTTTTTGTGCAGAAAATGTATGAATAAATACATGATTCATACCCTTAAGTTACCATTCATCAATTTGGACATGAAAGTTAAGTGTTGTGCCTTCAAACTGCAACATGTTTAGTTGTTTTAAAAAAAGCATTGCACTATGGCAGTGCTGTGAACTGACTATACTAGGGTATGTATTAAAGGAAACCACACATGTCTAAATGGGCCCTACATTGTATAACTTATGTCTAATTGGATATATCCAAAAGAAAAATTTGAGAGTAGAAAATAGAGCAGCATTCCATTGGAATAATGTGTAAATGCTGTTATATGTTCTCTATTAATTAGAATGGTCATCATTAGTTTAACAAGTATTAACACTAGTTATTAGCATACATAGTTATAAATGTCCCTCACAGAATTTCCAGGTGTTAAATAGCATTACATATAATTGATTATTTTGGTGTGATACATGGCACTATAGTTTACTTTTCTATTTAGATTATAATTAAATTAGAAGTATTCAATTTCTCATCAAATATGGGAAGATAAGTTACAAATCACCTTTTCATCCAACATGTTTGTTCACACACCTCTTCATATCAAAACAAAATGATAAAACTTCTATATTTTTTGTGCAACTATGATCTACATCCCTGTGGTTCTTCATAGAGCTTGATACATCCCATTGTGTGACTGAGTCATTGTGCTGCCTTGTTTGGAGCCCTTTTTAATATTCTATTTTGCTCAGAGAATGCATAGCAGATAGGTATAGGGTTTGATTAACATTGATCTATCATCATTCTTTAAGCAGTCATTTTAGACACGTTTGACTCGGGTATTGCAAGCGCTGTTAACATTTTGTCACTTAAGTAACAGAAATCAAGTTTTAGGCTAAAAGGATTTTCGAGATGGATTTATAGCAAAAAGAAAGCAAAGCGTATAAATGGCAGGGATACCATATTGAAAAATTGGTCTGTAAAAAGTCTGATTGTCATCCACTAAACATTGCCCTTCAACTGAAAATAAAGAACAGAGACCTCCACTAAGATATTTTTTTATATTTCCATTAGCACCTCAACTATAAAAATCTTTTTTTTTTTATCTTTTAAAGCACTGATTGTTAACTGGTTGCACTAGGTTGAAATTAGTCCTTAATGCAGAATTTTAGGAAATGGTTATAAATAGTTAAATAATAGTGGTTTAAAAGGACCAGCATTGTGCATTGTAACTATCACAGTGTCATGTAATTTTCTGGCATAATATATTCATATTATGTTTGAGTATTTCTTACAGAGCTCATTTGTAAATTTTAAAATATTACTTTTGTATTTGACCAATTTGAAAGTGAACTTGAATATGCTTTTTGTTTGTTGAATTATTTTATAAAATGCATTCCTTTCATGCAGTACATTGTGAATTTTAGAGTAATATTATGCCTGTAAACAATGTTAGTCTAGTGTAAAGTGGCTATTTCTCTAGATGATCTATTACCTGAGTAGACCTGAGTTACTACTTGTGAACAATGTTCCTTTTTATTTGGCTGTGATAATTGTGCATTTTTCTGGCTATAGTTGCAGACAGGAAGTGGTCAAGAGACAGTGCAAAAGGGATTAAAGGAAAAGGTAGTTGTTGGCTACAAATGTAAATTCTGCGTGGAAGTCCATCCCACTCTTCGAGCCATCTGTAACCATCTCCGCAAACACATCCAGTATGGAAATGCTCACCCACTTCCACCTGAATTAAAGGTACAAACTGTGACTCCTAGCAAAATGACCCAACATGCTGGAGCAACTTTGTTTATAGCATAGACATTTGTGGGAACAACATACTGCTTTGACATTCTACGATGCCAGCCTCAGTACAGTTGAATTCTTATCATGCCTGCCTCAGTACAGTTGAATTCTTATCAGAATGTTTGTTGACTATAGCTTATATAGAGCTTCTCAATCCGGTCCTCAGACCACCCAGCAGTACATATATTGCAAATACTGAATAGAAAAGTAGGTGCATTTACCTAGTCAATTATTCTGTCATTTATACTTGTTCTTTTATGATTAAAGATGCAATACATGCATTGGTGGTGGTTCGTTTAATAAAGTGTACCAAGCAGTAAATCTAAAGATATGAAAGGTAAAGTTCATTCAGTGGTTCTTAAGGTTGTTAAAGGAAGCCTGACTTAGTAATATCATTCCTTTTGAATGTTCCTAGTCCTTCCAATCTAAGTATTTTGCAGTTGTAGTTCAGTTATCGGTCATTCTCCAGCTTCAGCCGTCTGTAGAGAAACGTGGATAATTTGCATGATGTCACTGCCCCCAATTCGTGTTTAAAAAAAGTTTTGTTAAATGTTTTCATTAAATGTGTTTTGATGTGCCAAATATATTTCTTTTAAGAGGAATAACATTATTTTTGTGGCAGTTTCTTGATTTTTTTTTTCAACCAAACAATGGTCCACCAAGAGATGATCATGACAGAGCAACAATAAATATGTAATAACTTGGCTTTCATTGTGACAAGGAGTTTGACAAATAGATAGCAGGAACCTAGGTTGTTCCACTATTACAAACTTCCTTTGGGTGCTGAAGTGGTAGCATGGATAGACTATGACCAACCAGCCAGTTTAAAGGCTTTAGATCAGTACCTATTTTTTCCTTTAAGTGAAAACTACTTAAAGGTAGTTTATTCTCTTTTATGCCTTAAATGCCTTTAGGCTGGGTTCACATATGAACCGCATGCGGCTCACAGCAGGGGTCCGGTGCATCCTGGTTCATCGTTTCAGGTCCGATTTCAGCCTGAATTTTGGGCTGAATTCGGACCTGAAACGGACCAAAAGTCGCACAGCGTTTTTGTGAAAAACGCACCGGACCTGCTGTGGAGATATGTGAACCGGCTCCATAGAGAGCCGGTCAAAATCTCCTGCTATTGCGAATTGGATGCTGGGAACCCGCAACCAATTCGCAATGGTTTGAACCCAGCCTTAGTTCTAAAGTACTTTCCATATACATTTTCAAATATTACTAATAGTGAAAATGAAGTCCATGGAATAATTAAAGCACTTAGAGCAACTTGAAAATTGTAATGCTTTACCTTTCAGACTAAATTATTTTGTAACCCTCCTGCCTGTACAGCTTTCAGTGCTCTATTTATTTTTATTTGTTTAGGCTATGCGTCTTGTGATTCATGCCACCCCCTCATTTGCTACTAAATGAATCTATGTTGTCATGCACATTATTCATTGCAAGGTGGATATAGAGCTTGCCCCCTACACCCAAGCTGGCAACTAGGGGTCAGTGCATGTGACAAGATAGGGAGCCTTAGCATGTAAACAAAGGACCTTTGCAGACCAACCAGTTCTGTAACAGCTGTTTCATGGCCTTTAACTGTCACAAAATAGCAGTTATTATTTTTACCAGCTCCTAAGGTATTTTAGTGCCTGTTTTATTCAAATTATATCCAAATTTGCATGTTAAAACAAAATCAGCTTTCTGGGTTTAATTAAATGTATAAACATATCCATTTGACATGCTGGCTTTGTATCCGTAGGTTTATGCTTAATTATTATTTTACAGCCAATGTTTGTTAGTGCTTTCGGTTCAGCTCACTGGAAGTGATTTTGTACTTGCCGAAAATGTTTCTAGCTTCCTGCACTGCGCTAAAATTTCAAACAATGATATCAGCCTTCCCAGTTCTCTTCTGGGGACTACAAAAAACCCACACCCTCTGTTATGGAAATGAGGAAAGGGGGAGGTGTTGTAGTTCAAGTCACAAGCCTAGGGTGGCAATGCTGCTCCTCCAATGAATGCAATGCAGCGATCATTGGCTTCCTAGAAGAGTAAGTGTGCTATTGACAGGATAAAAATAAATAACAGGAAAAAATCCTGGAAAAGAAAACGAATGCAGCCAATATGTCTGAGGACTGGTAAGCTGCAATATATTACATTTTTTGTTCTTGGGTTTGGATATCAATTTATGACACCTCTTAGTGTGCTGGGGGATGTAAATAACTACTTCAGTCCTATGGTGGCAGAGCAGATGGCTACAAGCATTCTGTTTTTACAATGTATCTGTGCCTTTTTTTTATTTTATTTAAAGTCTTATGCTCCTCACCTTGTTGACCTTCTGCCAAGAGCCATAAAGCAATGTAAGAAAACACATGTTTTCAAGAAAACACCTCTCTTAGCTGAACTCATCCCATGTATTATGCACCTGATTTAGGAATATATTGGTTCTTAAAATAAACCTGATCTTTTTTGCTTCCTTCTATGTAAGGATGATGCCGAGGTGGAGGTGGAGGTGAGTAACGCAGAAGTTCAAAAAGAGCCTGAAGAATCAAAACCAGTGGCAGAAGAAGCTTCCATAGAAGTAAAAAAAGAAGTAAAATTACCAAAGAGATGTAGGATTGGTGGCTACCCCTGTAAACAATGTGACCGCGTTCTAATGTCAATGCAAGGCTTGCGTTCCCATGAGAGGAGTCACTTGGCACTAGCCATGTTTACTCGAGAAGACAAATACAGCTGCCAGTTTTGTTCCTTTGTCTCTGCCTTCAGGCACAAGTAAGCATTCTGAGAACGAAAAACCCCTTTTCCATTTGATTTATGGGTGGATTTTATGTTTATTTATGCACATATTAATATGCTCACCTCTGGCATTGTTTTGAACAAACTGTTTTTAAATCTAAGAAAAAGCGGCCAAAATGGCATGTAAAATTTATGCCAATTTTATAGGTATATTTTCCTTTCATGTGTGTATTTGTTCTTTATAAATATTTTCAGATTGAGAGACAATTGCATTTTAAAGAAAGCTCTATAAAGATGTGAATACTATCTTTCAGCTTTTTTTTTCTTGTTATTGCAACTCATTCAAATTAAATACGTTTGATTGTTTCTTTAAAGAGGGATTCCAGGCAGGCTAAATACATGGGATACAATTGATTAACTGTTACAATACATTTTCATCCAAATGCATCAATGAAAGAATTATCTAAACTCTAAAACAGAGTAAGAAATATCCATATTTTAAATCTGAAAACATAATTTTTTACTTTTATGGGATGTAAATCCTTCCATGTGATCTTGTAAACCTTTTAAAGTCATACTACAATTCATAATATTTTTATACTGACTTACAAAATCATTAGTACAGTTCTGTTTGTGTTCCAGTTTGTGCCCCAGTCTGCATATTACCCTGGGTAATCAATGAACAAGGTGTTAATAGTTCTTAAGAGTACCCAGATATAGTATAAGCTTAAGTGGTACATGTAAAGAAAAATAGAGGTCCACCTTCTGATAGGCTGTGAATAGAGCTTACCATAGATAAATAGATTCTCCATTTGTTGTTATCCAAGAAAACATATTTTACATGTTGGGGAATGTGTCCAATGCCACTTTGTACAGCACAGTAAAAAAACAAATATGGAGCAACATACAGTATATCCTTGCCTATTTGCATGCCATGGAGTGCATTTAGAGGACCAATTTATATGTGCCATATGCCATCAGGCTATCGTAATTGTAAGTAGAACCAACTCTTCAAGGCGATTGATCTAGAACAGATGGCTTTCCAATGCAGTGGTTTGGTACTCATGTAGAATTTAGGGATTGTGCAGAACAGAATTACAGCAGTCAACTAAGAAGCATGTAGTCAATTGCGTATGTCTCATTCAGTCTTATATGATGTTCACATCTTTAGTTACAGCTATTCAGTATATAGAATGCAATACATAGAATACCTGATTATGGGCATATTGGGTCTAAAACAATCTTATTTGCCAGTTGATCAGGAAATGTATAGACACCTTAAAGAGGAACTGCAGTCTGCTCACATAATTTGTAATAAAAACATCTTTGCTATTCTTAAAGCGGAAGTAAACCCTGATGGGGTTTACTTCCTCTATATTCCCCTGCAAAGTAGAAACATAATAGTAGCCCATTATGTGTCACTTACCTGCAAACAAAGCCTGCGACGTCCAGCGATGTCCCCTGTGCTGGCAGCGGCAATCTTCAGCCCCTCTTCCTTCCGGGGCCGCGACTCTGGCTCTGTGACTGGCCGGAGTCGCGTGACATCACTCCCGCGCATGTGCGGGGAAGCCACCAGTCACGGCACGATTTCAGTGAAGAAACGGCTTGGAGGCCGTTTCTTCACTGAGCATGTGCCAAAATGACGTCGGCACATCTAGTACACTGCATATCTCCTAAACCATGCAGGTTTGGGAGATATGCAGGGCACCTACAGGTAAGCCTTACTATAGGCTTACCTGTAGGTTAAAGTGGTTTTCACGAGTTGACAAACCACTTTAAGCTTCCCTCCAACCACTTTGCATATTATTCTATATATACTGTGATTCTGTACTTGCCAAATATGCTGCAGAAACCTCCCGCCACTAAGTTTGGCTGCAGTCATTTTAACTGTGGGCAGCTGAAGCTGCTGCCTGTTCACTTCCGGGATTTACACAGACACATAGAGGCACACATCCAGCTCTGCAGCTCTCATTGGCCCCCTTATGACTGATTCCCCCCTCCCTTCCTGGCAAACTCTCACAAGTGAGAGAGAGAGAGCTGTGCATGATGTCATATGCCGAGGCATTTTTCCAGACAATAACGAGGAAGTGGGCTGTATAAGTTATTTACTGGCAGAAAAAAAAATGTTTTACTATCCAAAGTTAAAACAACAAGGGAAGAAGATTTAATAGGTGGAAAGTTGAAAAATGGCTGAAGGTCCGATTTAACTTCAAAATTACACATACTGACTAAATTAAAAAAAAATAAAACGATCAATGCAGGAAGGACCAATACATCATGAAATATCAACCATTGAAATATATTGATATTAGGAGAGCATTTAAACCAGACACCTGTGCAATTAATCCACGTATTTAAATGCATAAGTATGTCTTTAATCTTTGGTTGTCCTCTCCTTGATCCTTGGAGAAATGTTCAGGAACATATGCACATAGCAAGAATGTTTCTGGAGGCAATTATGTATTTCTCTTAGAGATATGATAACATGAATTAGACCAAATGGATCAGAATTGTTCTTATAAAAAATGTAATTACTCAAAGTAGTTATTATGAACTGTTTTAATGTGTGAGGGGATCCTTATAGCTAGATGCCTTTTGCCACAGTGCAAACATAAATTCCTCTTTAAATATTTGTCCAAACGTTGTACATTATATTAACCACTTCAGCCCTTGAAGGATTTAGCTCCTTCCTGACCAGAGCACTTTTTGCGATACGGCACTGCGTCACTTTAAGGCCACTTACACACTAAGGCGTTTTTCAGGCTAAAAATAGCGGCTGTAAAGTGCCTGAAAAACTCATCCTAATGCACCCTAGTGTGAAAAGGGGGCGGTGCGCTTGCAGGACGTTCGGAAATGTCCTGCAAGCAGCATCTTTGGGGCGGTGAGCGGTGTATACACCACTCTTCCATCGCCCCTGCCATTGAAATCAATGTTGTGGGGGGTTAAAAGTGTCCCGCTCCCGCCTGCATAGCGGCGCCGTAGCTCCGCTATAGCAACGGAAAAGCGCTGCTGAAACTAAGTGTCCAAAAAAAATTATTCCTCAGTTTAGGCCGATATGTATTCTTCTACATATTTCTGGTAAAAAAAAATCGTAATAGGCATATATTGATTGGGTTGCGCAAAAGTTATCGCATCTACAAACTATGGGAATAGATTTATGGCATTTTTATTATTATTTTTTTTTACTAATAATGGCAACGATCTGCAATTTTTACTGGGACTGCAACATTGCAGCGGACAGATCTGACACTTTTTTGACGCTTTTGGGACCACTGACATTTACACAGGGATCAGAGCTTTAAATAGCCACTGATTACTGTATAAATTCCATTGGCAGGGAAGGGGTTAAACTGTAGGAGGCAATCAAGGGGTTAATTGTGTTCCATCACTGTGTTCTAACTGTGTGGGGGCTGGGCTGGCCGGAGCATAACAGATCTAACTGTTCCCGATTACAGGGAACAGTAGATCTGTGACATGTCCCTTGACAGAATGGGGATCCACCGTGTATACATCGGCAGATCCACATTCTGCCTCTGTAGAAGGCGATCGTGAGTCGCCGGCGGACATCAAGTCCGCCCAACCCGCAGGGAACGCACATGGAGCTTGCAGTGGCGCGCGCTTGCCCGCAAAACGCACATGCGCAGCTGACGTACCATGACACGGCAGTTTGCGTAGCCGAGCCAACCTGCCGCAGTACAACTGCCACGGCTGGTCGGCAATTACACATAAGACACACAATCCTTCAAAATTCATGAAGGCACCAACAGAAATAGGGAGCTAAAGGTTTCCCATTTCTGTAATTATCAGATTGAACTAAAAAACGATTATCAAATGCCCAGGGCATAAATTAACAAATTCATTGCATACATAGATGCATCTTATTCAATCAAATAAATATAAGAAAATGTATTACACACCCAAGTGTAGAGCTAATACAGCAGTGCATGTACATATAAACACAGTGCTAATCAGTAAAAAAAAAGAAACCATTGACTTAACTCTCTCTCTGTATTAGTAAGCAAAAGTTTAATTATTCAAAGCATTGTTTAGGTTGGACCTGTTTTGTCAGAAACAAGAAGTGAGGTGCCTCAGGATTCACAAAATTATTCAATAACAAACAAAAAGTGCATTTATTTTAAAATGTCCCTTTTTTTTCCCCCCCCCAGTCTGGATCGACACCTCCAGGAACACCATGGACATTACAAGCCATTTAGATGTAAACATTGCCCATTCAAAACGTCTTCAAATAGCCGTCTGAAAACACATGTTGCAAAGGCACATGGAGGTGAGATTTTGGAATGAAATAGGTGTGGTGTTCAGATAGTTTTGTTGTAAAATTTGATTTGCATAAATATTGCCACTAATTTTCTTGTTTAACGTTTTCAGGTGAACATGCCTACAAGTGCTCATTTTGTTCAATATCAAAAATGACAATCAGTCAGTTAAAAGATCACTGTATAAAGGCCCATGGAAAAACTCTTACACTACCAAAGGTTCGAACTATGGTTCCAAGTAGCCCACGTGCCAAACAAAGTACACGAATTGGGAAGGATGGTCTGGAGGGTAAGAAGACCATTCTGTAGAATAAATACCATGTTTCTTGTTGATAGTAAATTATTTGAAACTATTTTTGCCTTAACCACTTCACCCCCGGAAGGATTTCCCAGGTTAGGACCAGAGCACTTTTTGCGATTCGGCACTGCGTCGATTTAACTGACAATTGCGTGGTCGTGCGACATACCCAAATTTGCATCCTTTTTTTCCCACAAATAGAGCTTTCTTTTGGTGGTATTTGATCACCGCTGCGTCATTTCTGATCGCCGCTATAAACAAAGAAAGAGCGTCAATTTTGCAAAAAAAAAATGTTCTTACTTTTTGCTAAAATTCAAATCCAAAAAAAAATATAAAAAACTTTTTTTTCCATCGATTTTGGCCGATTTATATTCTTCCTCATATTTTTGGTAAAAAAAAAATCGCAATCGGCGTTTATTGAATGATTTGCGCAAAAGTTGCCGCGTTTACGGATGATGAGAATTAATTTCTGGGGTTTTTATTTTTTTTTTTTTTATCTTTTACTAGTAATGGCGCCAATCTGTGATTTTTAGCGGTACTGCGATAGTGCAGCAGACATTTTTGACACCTTTTTGGGACCAATGATATTTATTCAGCGATCAGAAATTTAAATGTCCACTGATTACTGTATAAATGTCATTGGCAGTGAAGGGGTTAATCTGCAGGGGGCGATCTAGGGGTTAACTGTGTTCCCTGGGTGTGTTCTAACTGTGGGAGGGCTGGGCTACCATGGGCATAAGAGATCTAACTGATCCCAGTGACAGGGATCAGTAGATCTCTTATGTCCCCATTGACAGAGCGGGGAACCGCCATGTTTACATCAGGGCTTCCCGTTCTTTCACTCTGGCCTCTCACCGCGGCTCGCCGGCGGACATGGGGTCTGCCCGAGCCGCGGGCACACTCCTCCGGAGTGTGTTGGGCACGAGAGCGCGCCGGCGATTCGCGGTAAGCGTCCACACTGCCGCCGTAAATATACAGCGCACAGTGTGGAACTGGTTAAATAAATTGCTGTATATCTAGACACTCCTCTGTGTATCAAGACATGAAAGCAAGTTGTTTCTGTACTATGCCTTGTACTACTTCTCCTGCACATACCCTCACTTTTTATATTTTAGATGGATAGATAGCCAAGGCAACCTAAAATGAAGGGGTAGCCCCACTTTCGCGTGGGGGGGGGGGGGTGGAATAGCAAATAAAGAAAAGATAATATAGCGTTATACATTTGAGACACAAGTCCTATTGTAATTGAATGTTATTAAAAATTACCTTCCCTTTTCAATCTGCAGCTCTGTAATTTTCTGTAAAATGCAATGCAATATGGCTACCGGGAGGTGTACAGAACGCCCCCCATTTCCAACATAATTTCCTGCTTGTGTGATTGGCTCACGGATTTTCCCAGAAGTCTGCCCTAAGATACAAGTCAGATTTCAGGCATTATTTGCAACATAAATTTCATTTTTGGGGAGATACTCCCAATAGGAAATAACGTCTAAAGGGATGCAGGCCCAGCAGCTTTCCTCATTAGTGCCCTGCAGGTGCTGCAGCTGATTGAGAATTATGAAACCACTTCAATTAGACTCACTTTCCCACATGGATACGGACAAACACACAGTGATTTCTTCAGAATAACAAACGGTAGGAATCTGCAATATACGTTATTAAAACGTGGAGTTAGGCTTTAAAATTATACTAAAGTCTTGGGGTTTTTTGCTTTAAAAATAACAAACATGTCTTACCTCCTCTATGCAGTTGATTTTGCACAGAGCAGCCCAGATCCTCCTTTTCTCTGGTCCCTCTCCGGTGCTCCTGGCCCCTCCCTCCTGTCGAGTGCCCCCACAGCAAGCAACTTGCTATGGGGGCACCCGAGCCGAGCAGCAACTCTGTGTGTTCATTCAGACACAGAGCCGCTGGTTGGCCCTGCGCCCTTTCTCTCCTGATTAGCTAACTGGCTTTGATTGACAGCAGCGGGAGCCAATTGCGCCACTGCTGTGTCTCAGCCAATCCGGAGGATAGCCCCGGACAACCGAGGCACTGGTGCATATCGCTGGATAGAGATGGGGCTCGGGTAAGTATTGGGGGGGCTATGGGGAGCTGCTGCACACAGAAGGTTTTGTTTCTGTTCAGCTTCATACTTAAATTTCTTTGCAATCCTGCAGGTTGTATTATGGGATACAATTGGTATTTAGACGATATTTGCTTATTCCAAAGGATATCTCGGATTCCAGCTTTAAATTTATACACACGCTACCTGCTTATTAGCTTGTTACTTAGTGACAGGTTTACATAACTTGAACTTCTTCAGCTAAATCCTATGTCTGCCTGGAAGCTCCTTCTTTGTGTTTGTGAGAAACTGTTTTTTTTTTACTACAGCAAGTTGGACTGTCAACCTTCTAAGTGTGACTGTATTTTTTCTTTTATAGAAGCCACATATTCTGAGCCACCAGATGTCCAGCAGCAGCTTAATCATTATCAATCAGCTGCTTTAGCCAAAAATAACAGCAATAATAGTCCTGGACCTCTACCTGCGGTTACAATGGCACTAGAACATAAAGAAGATTTTATCCTCAAGTGTGAATTTTGTGACTTTTCCTCTGGGTACATCCAAAGCATTCGCCGTCACTACAGGGACAAACATGGAGGAAAGAAGCTGTTTAAGTGCAAAGACTGCAACTATTATACATGCTACAAGTAAGAACAACCCACAGGGTCAACATTCCATCAGAATTGTGAAAATAACTATGCATGAAGGGTAACTGTGAGAAGAGATGTGGATGTTTGGGGCACATGTCTGTAGTTGATGCCTTTTACTGAAGTTCAGCATGTGTTGGGAGAGAATCTCAATCCTGGCTCAAAGTAATTGAGTTAGCTTTTAGTTCAAACACTCAGAAAAATTGTGCATCAGAATATTTGTTTCCTGCCATTTAGTCCACTAATTTAATTCAAAAACCCTTAAAATTTCATTCAGGCCTGCTGTTTGAATGGAATCACAGTTGTATTAAAGCATTTTTTTACAATATGTTCAATTTCTTCCCACACAAAACCACATTCGTTAGAAATTCATTTATTTGAGAAAACTTTTTGTATCCTGCTTCGAATTTTCTCACCACTACTGATTCAATGCCAATAACCATTAGAAAATCAAACGAACATTCTGAAAAGGCAATTTTCATATTAAATTCTATTGGTGTATGTCCAGCTTAAGAGTAAGACTCTGTGTAAGCTTACCTGGGTTCAATTTTATAAATCAATACATGCATGTGCATGCTCCGGTGATGAGAAATAAAATGTGCATGGAGTTTGTAAGTCTCCCTAGGTCTGCATAGGTTTCCTCCTGTGTTTTCTTACACAGTCCCAAAACAGATGTAGGTTAATCAACTTCCTCTCTTGCATAGATGTGTAAATATCTTTGGCAAGATGTGATATAATACATTTCAGGGTCAGGAATTGTGAATGTTGAAATACTCTTGTACCTCTAATACAGGGGTAGGGAACCTGCGGCTCTCCAGCTGTTGTAGAACTACATTTCCCATCATGCTTCTGGGAGTAATTGTATCCATCAGCCTTGCAATGCCTCATGGGAAATGTAGTTCTACAACAGCTGGAGAGCCGCAGGTTCCCTACCCCTGCTCTAATAGTTACAAAAAGTAACTATTTTAGGCTGTTGCTAATTATTGTATTGTTGTCCGGTGGTATTTCAATTGTGTCTCACTATCAAAAACAGAGCAAGTTAAGCCTCCTTTACGTGAATGAATAGGCACGGATAGTGTCAAGAGACACTGCGGGAGATTTTCTACAACTGGAGAGCTCTGCATAGAAACCAATCAGCCTCCAGGTTTTATTGTCAAAGCTTAATTGAACAAGAAGAAGTTAGAAGCTGATTGGCTACCATGCACTGCTGCACCTGATTCTGAGTGCACCAATTTTAGTAAATCTCCCCCACTATGTTACTCTGGCTGGACTGAAACGTCGTGGGTGACAGCTGCCACTGCTCAGCCTGTTCAAAGTAATGACAGACTGCTGAGAGGAGTCACAGTCGTCTGCCAGTCTTTGCATGTATCCACACATCAAGCAATTTCCTTTGATTTGGATCAGATGTCCATCCCTGGACACATCTGTGTGTGTCCACACATCTGTGTGTGTCCAGGGACGGACATCTGTCCATAACCACAGGTAAATACATGCAGATAGCTACAGAGCCTATCATTCTCAGATGAAAGGCAAGTGACAAAAATACCTTCACTTATTTAGTGCAAGGGCCTGCCCGTTACATACAAATTGAAAGTGTTTAGGTTTGACCTCATATTGTATGGCTTTGGTAAACCTAAAGGAAAATTGTACAAGCAGATTGTATAATGTATGGTCAGAATTGGCAACACCGGTGAGGAATTATTGATTGCATATCTTAATTTTAGTTTATTTTTCTTTTAACAGATCTGCTTTTACCATGCATATTGAAGCAGGCCATTCAGCTGTTCCCCAGGAGGGGCCCAAAGATCTGAGATGTCCACTCTGCCTGTACCATACCAAATATAAACACAATATGATAGACCATATTGTCCTGCATAGAGGTAAAGGCTTTGTTAAAATGTGATCTCATTTGTTTCATATTGTAAACAGCATTCGACAATCTGCAAACCAGGATGCATTCAAACATTCTATCCAGTTGAAACCTGTGTTTTTCCTTCCTTGACTACCTACTGACTCACTCAACAAGCAATACTGGACATCATGTGAATGTCATCCTTCATGTTTATCTGATCAGTGGTTCACTAGGTGGTAAAGCCAGGATATTAGGATGACAGCCCCGGAGCTGATGTCTGCTCCCGTATTTCTGTCCTCACATGTTTAATTTAAGCAGGCTGCTAAAGTGGTTCTAAGGCTGGGTTCACACTTGTCCGACAAACGGACCGACATTGTGAGCACGCATTACGTCACAAAATCAATGTTTTCCTTATGAGAGCCGTCTTAACTGGTCCGACACAAGTCGGTCCGACTTTGAAAAAGGTTCCTGTACTACTTTGGTCTGACTTTCGTCCTACTTCAGCCCATTGAATATCATTGAAGTAGGATCAAAGTCGGATCCTTGTTCTAACCATCCGACTTGTGACATCCGACTTGGTGATTACAGTAGCAGTAAAAGGAATTTATCTCACACTGGGATTGTTTTGATTGGAGAAAGGACAAGTCACTATCTCAAAGTCAGAGCAAAATCTTATCTTGTTCATTCAAGTCTGATGCAAGTAGGACTAAAGTAGGACAGAAGTAGGACCGATGTTGCAGGGCAAAGTAGGATCAAAAGTTTGACCGTTTTTGTGTCGGATAGTGTGAACCCAGCCTAAAGGCTGAAGGTTTTTTACCTTCATACATTCTGCATTCAGTTTTATGGACACAGAGAGGGGAGCTCGGGAGCAAGCACGTAGGAGTGCCCCCATAGCAAGCTGCTTGCTATGGGGGGCACTCGGCAGGGGGGAGGGGCCCAGAGTGCCAGCAGGGGACCCGAGAAGAGGTGGATCTGGACTGCTCTGGGCAAAACCATTGCGCAGAGCAGGTTAGTATAAGATATGTTATTTAAAAAAAAAAAAAAAACATTTGCTTTTACAAACCCTTTAAATTAAAATGTCAATGACAGCCATAAACCAGTGATATGGTTGAGTATTTTGTAATTTGCACATTCAAGAATAAGGATTATATTACATAGCGATAAAGTTAGCGACAATGAATTTTTATACATGCATTTGCAAGATATTATTATGTAATACATATGTATATTATACATATTAACTTGTACTCCATAATGATGGCCATACACAGCCTGGTCTTTGAGAAATTCATCTGATTCAGCTTGTGATGGCTGATAAGGATTCATCCATGTAGAGTTTTATTTATAGAGAAACCAGAGGCTTTTTACTATCAGAAGCAATTTGTCACACACAGATTTTCAAACTTATTTGATGAGTCTGACTGCTGATAGTTCAAACTATAAATGTAATGCATGCTTGGTGAAAGTCTAATTTGCTTTTCTTCATAGAAAAGGGAATAGGATTTCACCAAGCATGTACCACATTCACCTTTTGAGCATGTCAGAGACTACGGCAACTCCGAGCAACACAGATGTGACAAATATTTCAATAAATGCAATATCACCAGAGCACCATGTTCAAAACTGATAAAACTGATTTTTTATCACCCACAGAATGCCTTTCTGTGAATGATGAATAAATGTCCTGTTTGCATTTTTTTGGTGTGCAGATGATCATACATTTTTTTGGACTTTACTATGATGGCACCATCCGTCTGATCATCATAACAAATACTTTATTTTTGGACTAAATATCACATTGATGCTCATTCTCAGAGAGATATTTTCCACCTATGGCCAACCATACATTGTATTTTCGGTTGGATTAACCCTTTAAGCCCTGTACACACGGGCAGAATGTCGGGAGACATTTGCCGGTTCAAAAAAAAACGGCCAACATTCTGCCTGTGCGTATGTTGTTCTTTCTGACAGAAGCCAGCCATTCGGCCGGCTTCTGTCAGATGTGCATTCTGGAAAACCAGCAGCCGACCGACTCCCTATCAGCGCTCTCAGCCTATGGCAGAGAGGGCGAATCGAAGTGTTCTGGCAGGGGCCATCCCCCTGTCAGAACACAACAGCTCAGCGGGGGAGATCACTGAATTGTAACACAGAGATTTATTACCTATGACACCACTGATTTCGGCACATGTGTGATGTCAAAAAAAAGCGCGATAGTTTTTTTTTTTGACAGTCGAGGTCAGTCTCTACAACATGATTGGTACGTTCCAATCAGGTCACTAGAGGGGGCGACTCGACAACACAAGACTGTCCCCCTACCGGGGACGGTCTTGTGAAGCTAAGCGGGAGAGACGGTATCCGACTCTCGCGACTATCCCTCAGCCAGCCGACGACCAAAAGGTCTTACGTGTAGACTGTCTTCGGCCGGCTTACCGACCGAAGACAGTCTTTCTTGTTGT
>BLSH010144802.1:896928-917523 GCA_018402905.1 Glandirana rugosa | reverse complement strand
GATTTCTATAGGGAAGTTTTGCAAGAATTTTGCTGGTCATGCACAGGGGTTCTCTGCCTCCCCACCATAACCGTGCCCCCTGATCTTAAAGAAAACAAAAATTCTATTTTGAAATTCTGATGGCTTTGTTTATTCTATAGGACTGTAGTTGCATTTGAAAATAAGAAAGAGAATGAAGAAAACCGAAAGCCAAAAGAAAATGTTGGGGACACTTATAATGAAGAAAAGGAAGCAGAGGAAACTATTGACACTTCACAGCAAACAAAAACCTCATGTCTGCAGAACTTTGTAGTGACCAAAATGGAATAATTCTTTCATGCTTGAACACTGACACAGTTGAGGAAGGGATAGAAAGCTGCTTTTTTTCGGACTTGTAGCATCTTCTATTTTTCAAGCACTGATACTCATACGAGTTTGTATAAAGTTCATTTATTTAAATGAGAAACCGAGTCAAGGAATGACTTCACTACATCCTTTCTTCTTCGTTCATATGAATTTTGGTTGAACAAGGACTAATGGAACTTTTGCTTCACAGCACAGACTTTCTGGTGCACTCTTTTCTGCTAAGAATGACTAATACTGCATGGCAGTACTTTTAAAAAGCACCACTTTTGGGACAATTTTTTTAACACGTACTTTCCATTCTGTTGCATTTATGTTAGAGATGAGAAGTAAAATGTCATTTTTTTCTGTTTAATTGCATTGGTCACTATACTCCTAGTACCTCAAGAAAAAAGTTCCAAGGGAGTTCTCTGCATTTACCCAAGCTGCTTTTCCAAGCGGATGAATGTCAGGAAAGCTTGCTAAAATAGTGAACAAAAAAGAACTAAGTGTGTGGAAAATGCACACAATATTCTTGAAAATCCTTTTGTGGGCTTTGTCTTAAAAATACTGTGATTTTTTTTTTCTAAGTTTTAATAAACTAGAAAATTGAAGACCTATTAGAATACAAGGTATCTATTTGTAAACTGTTGTACAAATACTTTTTTTCTTAAGGTTAATCTAGGAATTCTGATTTTTCAGCCTGTTTATTAAATACTGCACCAATGCAGCACGGTTCTGAGTTTGACAAGAGGAAGCTGTGGTTAATGTAATATTAATGTTTACCATTTGTATTGTATCCCTACTCAACCAATAAAATGCATCTGTTTTTAATATACTAATTTGCATATGAGGCACTTCTCATAAAAATGTGATATATGATGCAAAGTAAAAGGACTTCTGATATTAGGACATTATCTTGTTATAGAAAGATTCTCTATCTTTACAATTGTATGTTTGCCTGAATCCTTGAAGTGAATGTGTACCACCCATGCCCCAGTTATAAAGTTGGCCAATAGCCTTTTCTCCCTTTGAGCCCATACCTTACCTAGTTGATACAATCTTGGAGAAATCTTAGGGTTTCCACATATTAGATGCTCATCCTCTAGTACCTAAGTGTATGTGTTCTCAGAGGTTAACAGAACTAAAGATTACTGCTACTAGATGCACAACCCAGATAAACCATTGAAAGAAATGCAACATTTAAGGCAGCATACATATTCAAATCACAGTATTGTTCCCTCAATCATTCAAAATGTCCATGTACTAAAAAAAATAAGATAAAAAACAAAACCTGTAGTCATAAAGGGTCTTCAATCCCAGTAAACAGTGATTGTTCAGTTCCCTCTGTGGTTAACCTATATTGACAATGGAACCTTTTTTTTGGAAACTTTACAAGGCTATCATTTTTCTAGAGCAGACCATTCTTTTACATTTGGAGGGTTTTTGTTTACTTTAAGCTGTAGAAATGAAGAACTGATCTTCAGATATATATATCATTTTTTTTAATTGTTCAAGTTTTTAACTGTAATTTTCGTCTGTTCCATTTAGAAATGTATTTACATCTTGAGAAATTAACCATAGTAAATGTGTGGTTAATGTGCACGTTTTGTTTTAAATTAACGTTGCACTTTTTTAATTTAACATTTTTTGTGTGATCAGTCAACATGCAGTTAAAGTGGTCATTCAAATTTAGCATGGGACTCCAATACTGTACAAATTTACCTCATTTCTTTTGCATTTGAGCAGAAATTGTTTCAGGTTTAACTTGCTGGAAACTGCTAGACTGGCATCTTTAGAGATTGCTTTTGCAAACATGTGCTTTGTACATACATTTACACTTCTCCTAGCCTCCAATAACTAATTTATATGTAAGAAAGACACATTAAGTTTGTACTAATTGTGAAAATGGAGGCTTCAGCTTAAAGCTGTGGCCTAAGAAACAATTTGTAAACTTTTTTTTTTTTTTGTCAGGGCAGAAAGTAGATGATAGATTTAAAAACTGCAAGATACTGATTGGCCTTTTGCTCCTTGTACATGTTGAAACAATGGAGTGGTTACCAAAAACTGTACTACGTGTGAAGTGTGATGCTTTATCACTACTTTATTTTTTAAATAACATGTAAATATTGTAATCCATTGGACTTTGCTTTGCTAACCAGTTAATTAAACAATGGGACCATTATTGTTTTAAATTACTGTTGTAGTTCTTTACTGTTTTGTTGTTGTTGACTGCTTTACTAAAATATAACTGTACATTCAAGCAATAATCTTATCTTTTTCAGTAGGTTTACATTATGCACCAAAATTAAAGTGTCATTAAACCTTAATGCAGAATGTATATACTGCGGTCACGTGACAGGTCTATATTGCTCCCTGCCACACTGTCATATCTGGAGGAGGAGCAATTTAAAAAAAAGTGATCAAGCTATTCACTTCACCCAAGAAGGTGTATAGGATCTTTCTGCTGTGCCTACGCAGTGCTGATTGGTGCTGTTGTGGTCACATGCTGCCAGCAAACATGCCCTCAAGCAGATATGCCCTTGCTAGGTGACACAGTGAGGAGGGAAGGGAAACCGTGTAGTCTCTCAGTCTTGGGGCTGGAAACCACCCCTGAAGTAACGAGTGTCACTTGGATGTGACTTGGAGAGAAAAAAAAAAAGTTAACAGATTTCTCGGCATTTACTTGCGGCACATGCACAGTGAGGGTGGCAACACTACAGCCAGGGAATTGGCTGCTATTAGGTTGGCACCTGCATCTAGGAAGTGAAGAAAAACAACCATATCAACCATGTATTTACAACTATAGAGTATAAAGTGCAATGAAAGAACCATTGAAAAGCAATCATACAATTTCACAGTTACTATATGTGCTAATAGTACATAAAGTGCAATATCAGATATAATATTAAGAAATTGTGCTTCTAAAGTGCAAACGTGCATAAAGTGAATATAGGTTGAAATAAAAAAAACTACAAAATAAAGTTCATCTGCAGCCAAAGTTGATGTCTGGCTCTCTAAGGATCTTTTGAACGTGCAATTTAAAAACTTCCCACAGCCAGAAGGAAGAGAGTCTTTGGATATTTCAAGGATGGGAAGAAGAAAACCGAGTCTTAGGC
This sequence comes from Glandirana rugosa, assembly GCA_018402905.1. NCBI lineage: Eukaryota > Metazoa > Chordata > Amphibia > Anura > Ranidae > Glandirana > Glandirana rugosa. The sequence continues at coordinate 914,083 of BLSH010144802.1, read as the reverse complement.
TGATTCCTTAATTCTCCAACACCAAGTGACACCTCCAGTGAAAGACCACAAGGTGGGGTACTGTTACCAGAAATTGTGGACCCACTATTTCTAGTTGGGGTCATAAACGCAGGCAGATAAACCCTCTGCAAGGTAGAAGCTGTCGCTATGGCGATAGACCTCTCCTAGGCATCAAAGACTTCCGGTTCCCAGAATTTCACTATATTCATCCAAAACTAGCTTCCAAGCGCATTAATCACAGGAAAGAAGAGAGGGAATCCACATAGTGTAAATCCACAAAACTAGCGTTTATTAAAAGCAATAAACAGGGTACTCACAAACATCCGTATAGAAAGCGCATATAAAAACAAAGCCGGCAAATTATCTGTTCACCCGTCCTTCCGGGACCACGTGGGGCGTGGTGACGTAAGCGTGTATCTCCGCCCTACATGTTTCGTCACACCTGACATCTTCCTGGGGCACGGGTGACGCATTGAGTGACAACTTAAATACTTCCTGTTTGGGCTGCAAGCCTCACCATCATTGCACCGCCATCTTAGCCTTGACCAGGCCTCATTGTCATGTTCATACTACGAGGGGGATTTTGATCCACACTTCTTGTATCTCGGTCACACTTCTTGTATTGTGATCTAAATATCTCATCTAGGTAGCAGTCAAAGTGAGGTCCGGGAGTCCAAACAGATATTTGTGAACTATATAAAGTCCCAGTTCTGCATAAACAAAACGGGAGGAACACGGGACAGGTAATCCATATAAATATCACGACACCCTCACTGAAGAAAACGGTTGTGAGACCCCTAGTGGTCAAATATATGGGCTACCAATAAAACAAAATACATAATAATACAATAATAAATCCAATAACCAATCTCATAAGAAACCATTATTAAAATAAAATTAAAAATATATAGATTATATTATTTCATTTATAAAGAATAAAAATATATATATTTTTTTTTTTTAATGGAAAAAATTCAAAATTAACATTGAAAATGAAAAAATTAAATTAAAAAATTAAAAATTAGAATAACAGTCAGAGGGAAAAACCCTCCTTTTATAATCATGCACCTCTTCCTAACGAAGAGAGTCTAACCAAAAGAAGGAGAAGAAAAGGAAAAATGAATCATCTACCCTTCAAAGGGAGGGTCAATGAATATTATTAGGAGTTATCAATAAAGGCGTTTATTTCTACATCAGCATTCAGGCCAAATGGTTTCAAACAGTGGATCTTATAGATTCAACTCATTTTCAATTTTGAGATTTCTCGTCTCTTAGACCCCCCCCCTCCAGTGTAACTTCAAAACATCAATACCTAAGAACGAAGTACCTTTCGGATCCCTATTGTGCGTTTCTCGGTAATGTCTTGAGAGAGGATGAGTTTTGAATCCTCTCTTTATATTCCCTATATGTTCTTTCAGGCTCACCTGCAGAGGTCTAATAGACCTTCCTAGATACTGGAGCCAGCAGGGGCAGGTAATAAGATATACCACATTCACAGTATTGCAGGAAATAAATGGTTTAATTGGGAAACTCTGAGAGGTACTATTAGAGGAAAAGAGGTTCGTTTTCCTCTCTCGTATTTGATATATCTGACATACTGCACATCTTTTACACTTATGGAAACCAGTCAAATTCTGAAAGAAAATTGGTTTCTCAATAGGTGGATTGCAGATGCCAGGGGCTATCTTATCTTTAAGGGACGGCACACCCCTGAAGAACACCCTAGGAGTTTCTGAGATGAAACTACCTAAAATTGGATCACTTTTAAGCATGTGCCAGTGTTTTCTAACCAACCCCTTAATTTGCACTTTAGAAGCACAAATTATTAATAATATATCTGATATTGCACTTTATGTACTATTAGTTTTCTTTTGAAAACTCCCAAGGTAACTGTTCAATCTGAGGAAAATTACTGCTAAAGTCATCCACTATAAATAGGGTTGTACATGAACACTCCCATTACTTTTCACCCCCTTCAACTCATAAGGAAGCGTTTTTCCTCTGCTATTACTGTTTGAAACACATTGTGGATGTTTTTTTTCCCCCACTGCCTGCCTACAGTGACTTGTTCACATCAGCTGCCCATAAATTTTACCAGCTTTAACTGATTTGGTTTGTGAATAAATAGGGCTCTGTCCCATTTTGGGTTGGTTGCTTACCACTATTCAGTACAACATATCCATTAAGGCACTGTGAAACAAGGGGCTTCTTATGCGGACCCTGATCATCTTTTCTTTCTCTTTTGTTCTAAATCCTATCATGCGGATTAAAAACAAAAAGTCACGTACAGTTTCATAGTTGTACAGTACAGAATGCAAACTGAGTATTCATAAACTCTCGGTTAAAGGTTGGTACCTTCAGGTGATTGAACATTGGCAATGTTTTTGAGGACATACCCCTTGTGCTCCTCCTGAATAACCTTACCCCACTCCATGAGTCCTCAGCTCATCTTATTGTCCTAAGATGACGATGAACCTTTTTTCTCTTCTGAAGAAATCACTCAGTGTAACTAGTTTATTATTTAAACCTTGAATCCTTCCGTCGACTCGTCTGTGTCTTCTAATACAGCAATAGAAATAGTGCATCCGGAAGGGTGCAACCTTGAAAAAATTTTGGGAGCTGTACCCCACACTGTGGGAGCAGCCTGTGATGTTTGCTTAGGCACCGGGCCCTAAGTGGGCACTCACTTTTGCACTTTCTACAATGTGTGCAGTTATCTGCAGGGTAGTATATGGGTCCAGGGTCTTTGTTCCTTTTGAACCCAAACCCTTTTGGGGGTATGCCCACCATGATGAGCAAAGCCTGAACCCTGTATCTGACCATTGCTGTAAAAACTGGGGCTATGTATGGAGTGTATTCCCTTTATAGTGTAAACTTTGCAAATTTGGTGTTAAAACTCAACCACTCAGATCTCAGCTGCAGGCAGATGACCAGGTGTTGCATCACACCACTGGTCGCACACTTTATCGCCCCTTCTGTCTTAAGCCCTTCCAACATTTTCACCATAAGGACTTCACTAGGATGGTGTACCCTGGGGTTGCTGCATTTTCCTTCTGGACATCTGAACCTGCAACCTCTGCTGTGTCCGGCAGTATCTCTTCTTGCTGAGCTACCTGAGAGGCTAAACCGCTCCCTACACAATTCCTTGGACAATCTTGCCTTGAATCTTTTTTCTGGTGAACCTTAAACTCTTTTTTTCACCCAGAACTTCCTATTTAAGCCATGCCTTTTGCCCCTCCTGTTTACCAGATTATTGTGCTCTCTCCAGTCAATATCTCACTCCTGTCACTCTGCTGCCATCTGTATCTTCGCTAGCACTCATTACCGACCTTTGTCTTGTTCCTCGACTATGCCTCTGCTTGATCCTAAACTGCAACCACTTGTTACCGACCTTTGGCTTTTTTACTGGCTATGCTTCTGCTTGATCCCTACCTGCTATATCTGCTAATGCACCCCGGCTTGCTCATGTCCTTGTGGGGCAATCCTGAGGACCACAACCTGGTATTAACATGCAGCAAAACCCACCTCCACCATCAGGATCGCTTGTGAATACCGGTTAATGCTTAAAGCCCGCACCTTGGGTGAGCCCACATCATCTGCCAGGGTGACTTGCTTGTATACTTATCCTGCTGGTCGATGGGAGCCTCTCTACTGCTATAGCTTCTGGTCTTCGAGTCTGACCCCTGACCATGACAGAATAAACTGGCCCAAACATGGAGGCCGCTATAGTAAATGCTGTGGCTCCTTTCAGGCAGCGAATTGTAGAGCTGCAAGAGTTCGGTGTTACCTACCAAGAAAAATGTTCTCTGACATAAATATTGTGAAAGGGCAAATGGGAAATCCATTATCTGCAGAGAAAAATGCTGGATTTGCATTCACTAGATTCTGCAAATGTGCATATGCCCCTATCACTCAAGTTCCATGGGGTTTTCTTAACCAATGGTGCATACAGGTGCTGGTCATATAATTAGAATATCATCAAAAATTTGATTTATTTCACTAATTCCATTCAAAAAGTGAAACTTGTATATTATATTCATTCATTACACACAGAATGATATATTTCAAATGTTTATTTATTTTAATTTTGATGATTATAACTGACGACTAAGGAGAATCCCAAATTCAGTATCTCAGAAAATTAGAATATTGTGAAAAGGTTCAATATTGAAGACATTTGGTGCCACACTCTGATCAGCTAATTAATTCAGAACACCTGCAAAGGCCTTTAAATGGTCTCTCAGTCTAGATCTGTAGGCTACACAATCCTGGGGAAGACTGCTGACTTGACAGTTGTCCAAAAGAAGACCATTGACACCTTGCACGAGGAGGGCAAGACACAAAAGGTCATTGCAAAAGAGGATGGCTGTTCACAGAGATCTGTGTCCAAGCACATTAATAGAGAGGCGAAGGGAAGGAAAAGATGTGGTAGAAAAAAGTGTACAAGCAATCGGGATAACCACACCCTGGAGAGGATTGTGAAACAAAGCCCATTCAAAAATGTGGGGGAGATTCACAAAGAGTGGACTGCAGCTGGAGTCAGTGCTTCAAGAACCACTACGTACAGACGTATGCAAGACATGGGTTTCAGCTATCGCATTCCTTGTATCAAGCCACTCTTGAACAACAGACAGTGTCAGAAGCATCTCACCTGGGCTAAAGACAAAAAGGACTGGACTGCTGCTGAGTGGTCCAAAGTTATGTTCTCTGATGAAAGTACATTTAGCATTTACTTTGGAAATCAGGGTCCCAGAGTCTGGGGGAAGAGAGGAGAGGCACACAATCCACGTTTCTTGAGTTCTAGTGCAAAGTTTCCACAGTCAGTGATGGTTTGGGGTGCCATGCCATCTGCTGGTGTTGGTCTACTGCGTTTTCTGAGGTCCAAGGTCAACGCAGCCATATATCAGGACGTTTTAGAGCACTTCATGCTTCCTGCTGCTTACCAACTTTATGGAGATGCAGATTTCATTTTCCAACAGGACTTGGCACCTGCACACAGTGCCAAAGCTTCCAGTACCTGGTTTAAAGACCATGGTATCCCTGTTCTTAATTGGCCAGCAAACTCGCCTAACCTTAACCCCATAGAAAATCTATGGGGTATTGTGAAGAAGAAGATGCGATATGCCAGACCCAACAATGCAGAAGAGCTGAAGGCCACTATCAGAGCTACCTGGGTTCTCATAACACCTTAGCAGTGCCACAGACTGATCGACTCCATGCCACGCCGCATTGCTACAGTAATTCAGGCAAAAGGAGCCCCAACTAAGTATTGAGTGCTGTACATGCTCATACTTTTCATGTTCATACTTTTCAGTTAGCCAAGATTTCTAAAAATCCTTTCTTTGTATTAAGTATTAAGTAATATAATTTTCTGAGATACTGAATTTGGGATTTTCCTTAGTTGTCAGTTATAATCATCAAAATTAAAAGAAATAAACATTTGAAATATATCAGTCTGTGTGTAATGAATGAATATAATATACAAGTTTCACTTTTTGAATGGAATTAGTGAAATAAATCAACTTTTTGATGATATTCTAATTATATGACCAGCACCTGTATATTTTCAAATGCAACCCACAGCATTTACTTTGGAGAAAAAGAAGGTCCTGCTTGTGTTAACAACCTCCTGACTGGGAAAGCTCCAACTTTGGCCTTCCCTAATGTAGAACAAGATAGCAGAATTAAAAATAATTTTGAGACTTTTTTGACCGTGATAAATCAAGTTTTTGATGATCCCAAGCACTCTGCTACTGCCGAAGCAAAGTTGCATAATTTGCGGCTGGGTAGATGCTCAGTTACTGAGTACACAAATGAATTCCAATTTTGGATTGCAGATACCACTTGGAACCCAGTAGCACAAAAATTCAGTTCTGCCAAGGAACAGGTAAAAGATGAGCTTGCCAGAGTGAGGCTCCTAAAGATCTTGAGGCTTTCCTTGTTCAATATTTTTTATTTAGTTTCAAAGGAAATAATACAGAGTTTTCATAACAAACCATGAAAGGAAATGTACAAATGCCAATAAAGTTGTAAATATTTGAGAAAATAAGAATAATTGTCAGCAAAGATACATTAATACACACAAATCAACTGTACTGAGGGTAAGCAGGAAGCATACAGAACACATTAGATTCAGTATCGGCAGGCCTATGAGAGTGCTTGTATGACTCATGTAAGTAAGGATAGAAAAGAGTAATGTTAAGTGAAGAAAGGAGAAGAGAGCAGTAGGGGCCAGAAGAAGTAATAAAGATACTTAGATTTACGGGAAACAGGAAATTAAAGGTGGGGGGGGTCTGGCCAACAGGGTGTTCAGCGCCAGAAAATGTTGGATGTCCTAAGTGACCTCTATAGGTACAGTAAGCGATGATCAAAGGAGGTTGGGAGGAAACACTTGATCCAAGGGTCCCAGATATGACAAAATGTGTCCATGGGGTTTTGGAGACGTGTTGTTAGATTCTGGTTGTTCATGGTCTAATGCATATGTGAGATTTACTTCTGTGAATTGTATGTTTCATTTTGATCTCAAGGCTTTCCTCAAATTAGGTATCCAAATTGATCAGAGACGTACAGAAAGGAGGAAAGAGAGACTGGGAATGTTTGGAAGTAATTGGGGCATGTGTTTTTCTGTTCATCAGTTCATTCACAAGGATCCAAAAGTTTCTCTGGATTCTAACACTCCTGAACCTATGCAGATTAGAGATCCATTTCTGTTCAGGAGAAATAGAGAAGATGTATGAAGAACTTATGGCTATATTGTGGGGACTCTGGGCATTACACAATTAATTGTCTGACAAAGTTAAAAAAAATTGTGCCTGAACAAATAAACTCATGGCCCAGTCTATCTCCCCATTGATTCATGAAGAAAATAAAGTTATTTCTCTACTATCTCATTTTGTCATCCCTATTAAACTTATCACCGAGGGCCATGAAATTCCTTGCTCTGCTATGCTGGACTTCAGGGAACTTCAGGGAACTTTATGGACATAGAATTCATCCACAGCAGTAATATTTAACAAGAAATTAATTTGCCCCTATTGACACGGAGACGGTTGATGATTCAACTTTATCATCAGGACCTATTACCCATGAAACGGTTCCTCTGGTACTCCAATTTGAGGCTGACCATTGTGAGATGATCAGTTGATTTTGTCACCCAAATGTCCTGTCATTCTGAGCATTCCTATATACTATATACATTTTATGCCCCCCCCCATTGTGAGGAACATTGTAGAAAACCTTGTCGAACAAGTTCTCCACCGAGCAAGGAATCACAAGTTGAGGTGGTAGTCATATGACAACCTACCTTCTCAATACCATGAGTTTCGGGAAGTCTGTGATAAAAAAAATGCCGATCTTTTCATCATCACCCATATGATTGTCCCACTGAACTGCTCCCAGGGGCAAAAAATGCTATTTGGTTGCCTTTTAGATCTGTCAGAACCCGAATTAAAGGTGCTCAGGAAGTGTCCTGAATAAGAGAATTTAGAGAAGGGCTTTATTAGACACTTAATGTCTCCTCCATGGGCAGTCCTGTCCTTTGTTAAACAAAAGTACTCCACCTTGCGTCCATGCATTGATTACAGGGATTTGAATAAAATCACTATTAAAAACCATTACCCACTTCCCTTGATCTCTGAAATGTTGGAAAGACTGTTCTGCCAACATTTTTACATAACTAAACTTATGGGAGGCATGTAATCTTATCTGCATTCAAGGAGACAAATGGAAAACCAACTTTAGAACCAGATATGAGCATTTTCGAGTCCTTGGTTATGCCTTTGGCCTTTGCAACACTCCTGCAGCCTTTCAACACTTCATCAATGATGTTTTTTGGGATGTTGGACCAGTTTGTGATTGCATATCTGGATGATATTCTCATCTTTTTTGATAACCTGGAGCATGTATTCACTGTCTTTGAAAGATTAAGGAAGAATCAACTTTACATCAATCCAGTTCTCCAGAAAGTGTGAGCATGAATCCCAAGGAGATCAAAGCAGCAGTGGATTGGCCTGTCCCTAGAAATGTTAAGGAAATATAATGATTTGTTAGATTTGCCAGCTTCTACAGAAAACTCATAGGTATCTTCTCTAAGGTGATGGCACCAATTATGCAGTTGACAAAGAAAGGGATGCTCTTTGGTCACCTGAGGCACAGACTGCCTTTAGTAAGCTAGAAACTTCTGCACCAATAACGGTACATACTGATCCTGAACTTCCTTTTGACATCAAAGTGGATGTTTAAGACACTGCCATGGGAGCTATCTTTTCTCAGCAAAAAGGAGAAAAAAATGCAGCTTCATCCTTGTGTTTATTTCTCTCACTTGACCACTTCACCCCCGGAAGGATTTTCCGCAGTAGGACCAGAGCACTTTTTGCGATTTGGCACTGCAACGCATTATCTGACAATTGCATGGTCATGCAACGTTGTACCCAAATTAAATTTGCGTCCTTTTTTCCCACAAATAGAGCCTTCCTTTGGTGGTATTTGATCACCTCTGCGTCATTTCTGATCACCGCTATAAACAAAAAAGAGCATCAATTTTGCAAAAAAAAAAACAATATTTCTTACTTTTTACTAAAATACAAATCCAAAAAAAATATAAAGAAACAAATTTATTCATCGGTTTTGGCCGATTTATATATTTCCTCATATTTTTGGTAAAAAAAAAATCGCAATCGGCATTTATTGATTGGTTTGCGCAAAAGTTGCCACGTTTACAAACCATGAGAATTAATTTATGGCGTTTTTACATTTTTTTTTACTGGTATTGGTGGCGATCTGCTATTTTTATCGTGACTTTGATATTGGGGCGGACATGTCGGACATTTTTCACACTTTTTTGGGACCAATGACATTTATACAGGTATCAAAAATGTAATAATCCACTGATTACTGTATAAATGTCATTGGCAGTGAAGGGGTTAACCTGCAGGGGGAGACCTAGGGGTTAACTGTGTTCCCTAGGTGTGTTCTAACTGGGGGGGCTACCATGGGCATAAGAGATCTAACTGATCCCAGTGACAAGGATCAGTAGATCTCTTACATGTCCATGGAGAGAGCGGGGAACCACCGCGTTTACATCGGTGGTTCCCCGTTCTTTCTCTCAGGCAGCTCATCGCGGCTCGCTGGCGGACATTGGGTCAGCCCGAGCCATGGGCACACTCCTGCAGACAGGAATGGCGCTGTCTCTGATAAAGTACTAAGGGTTTGTATAAACAAAATAAACAATATATGACCAGACCAACTATGCCCAGGGAGAAGAGTTCCCCCGTGTATACAGATTCAATAACCACTCAGATGTCCGTGGTGAACAATGTATCAAAAAAATATAAAATTGTGTAGAAATTGCAGTGACGTGTAAAGAATAGGGTGCTGGGTGTCCAATGCCAAGACCTCTATTAAGTTAATTACTCCATACAAATCCCAACTAATGTGCAAAATTGAATGTGCCTGACCTTGGTGAACAATGTATCACAAATTTCAGGGTTGTGTGAAAACTGCAGTAAAAGTGTAAGAGTGTCAGGTGTTCACTGTAAACCTTCCTCTTAAAATAATTCTTACTCCATAAAAAACATATTACTCCATAAAAAACATAGAAATTATGCAAAGTAAAATATGATATCAGTGCTATGTGCTCAGTGTCCCCACCATCCTAAAAACGCTAGTCCACAGATGTCCGTAAAAAAGTGTTTCCTATGCATAAAGGAAAAAATCAAAACATTGAAACCCCAATATTAAAAAGTCCTATAACGTCCTTCCTTATGAAACATAAAAAATCTAAAAATTTTTAGCATGTGCAAAAAAGTGACTTTTTGTGCTCTTCTAATATCCGTTGAGACAGAGAAAGGGGGGGGGGGGGTGATATCCACGCGTGCTCCCCCTGATGTGCCCTCACTTACCAGAATCTTCTTACCCCTACAGGGGTAATACGCCTTGGGTAAATGGGGTCTTTTGGCCCTGTGTCAGTTCCTTTTCCTCTATGGGGATATGTGGGTCCACGCCGTTCATTCACTCCTTATTCTAGTGTGCCAGACGGGTCCATTCCAATCCACCTAGAGTTACCGTCATACACTTGCCCAAGGGTTCCGTGCGGTATGTAGAGAAACAGAGGATCCTCTATCATCACCAGCAGGCTCCGCAAAAGCTCTTGCTCTAGCTTTTGTCTTAGTTCTTAGTTTAGTGATAAAGCTTAGTACTTTATCAGAGACAGCGCCATTCCTGTTTTCATTTACATATTTACCCTTCCCTCTTAAGAGGGAGTCCCTGGAAGGCAGCAGTCCCACACTTTAGATCATTTATCCTAGCGCGGGAATATATCCAATTTCTTTTACACTCCTGCAGAGTGCGGCGGGCACAAGAGCGTACCGCCGCCGGCGTGCTCCCGCCCACTAGCTGCGCACGCGCGAATCACTGCTTATATACAGCGATTTGTGGGACAGCACCACACTGCAGCAGTAAATATACTGCACGCGGTCGGGAACCGATTAAGGTCTGTGGCCGAAAGAAATTATGACATTGGGAATAAAGCATTGCTGGCACTGAAGGAAGTTTTTTCTGAATGGAGGCATCTGCTTAAAGGGGCTAATCATCCTGTAATTGTTCTCATTGATCAATAAAATTTGCAAGAATGACCCACTTCTCAACCATCCTCCTAAGGACATTAACCTTGAGTACAAAAACGGCTTTTGGACTCATGCTCATCGCCTCTATGTAACGCAGGGGTTCTCAACTCCGATCCTCAGGGCCCACTAACAGGTTTGCAGGATAACTGAAATACATCACAGGTGATATCATTTGCTGCTCAGTGATTGCAGTATTCTAGTCTGCATCTCCCCAAGGTTATACTGAAAATCTGGCCTGTAGGTGGGTCCTGAGGACCGGCGTTGAGAACCACTGGTCTATGGTCTACTCTTGGGTGTGGGATTAGGACAGTGGTTCTCAACTTCGGTCCTCGGGACCCACCAACAGACCAGATTTCAAGTTTTACCTTGGGGAGATGCAGACTAGAACACTGCAATCACCGAGCAGCAAATGATATCACCTGTGATGTCATTTACATATTTACCCTTCCCTCTTAAGAGGGAGTCCCTGGAAGGCAGCAGTCCCACACTTTAGATCATTTATCCTAGCGCGGGAATATATCCATTTTCTTTTACACTCCTGCAGAGTGATGTATTTCAGTTATCCTGCAAACCTGGCCTGTTGGACCGGAGTTGAGAACCACTGATGTAACGGAACCAGTTCGAGTGGAAGCCATCAGGTTGGTGCATCTAAACTTGCTGATCATTTTGGGGTTTCGAAGATGGAAGAAGTTTTATCACATTCCTTTTGGTGGCCTGGTTACAAGAAAGGTGTCAAGAACTATGTGACCACATGTCTGACGTGACATGCAGTAAGACACCCGATCTTCTCCTTTGGGGTTGCTCCAACCACTCCCTGTTCCATCAAGACCATAGGGGTCAATTTCTATGGAATTTGTGGTCAATCCTCTGCCCACAAAAGAGATTACTACTATCTTGGTAGTGATTGCTTGTCTCACTAAAATGGCATATCTTCTGCTGAACAAATTGCGGAGTTGATGGTTTGAGAAGTGTTTAACCAGTTGCCGACTGCCCGCCATGGATTGAGGACGGCAACATGGCTCGATATCGCATATCACCGTCACCTGATGGCGGCTGCGAAATCGTGGATTTTGAGTGTCTGCGCCTTTGAGAGGTGCGCTCGCATGCTCACTGTGTATCGGGGGAGCCACCGGCTACCCGCAATCGCTCCCCCGCAGTGACAGAACGGGATCCGTGTATGTAAACACGGATCTCTGTTCTGACAGGGGAGAAGGAGAGTGATCTTCTGTTCTATGTCTATGTATATGGGAGCTGCGATCACTCTCCTGCCCCAGTCAGCCCAGCCCCCACACAGTTAGTAATACATCCCAGGGAACACAGTTAACCCATTGATCACCCCCTAGTGTTAACCCCTTCACTGCCAGTGACATTTACACAGTAATCAGTGCATTTTCATAGCACTGATCGCTGTATAAATGTAAATGGTCCCAAAAAAGTGTCCGACATGTCTGCCGCAATATCACAGTCCCGCTAAAAATCGCAGATTGCTGCCATTACTAGTAAAAAAAAAAAACCCATAAATTAATTCTCATCATTCGTAAACGCGGCAACTTTTGCACAAAACAATCAATATACGCCGATTGCGATTTTTTTTACCAAAAATATGAGGAAGCATATATATCGACCTAAACTGATGAATAAGTTCGTTTTTTTTATATATTTTTGGATATGTATTTTAGCAAAAAGTAAGAAATATTGTTTTGTTTTTTTTTGCAAAATTGTCTTTGCTTGTTTATAGCAGTGATCATAAGTGACGAAGAGGCGATCAAATACCACCAAAAGAAAACTCTATTTGTGGGGGAAAAAGGACGCCAATTTTGTTTGGGTACAACGTTGCATGACAGCGCAATTGTCAGTTAAAGCAACGCAGTGCCGAATCGCAAAAAGTGCTCTGGTCCTAAAGGGGGAAATCCTTCCGGGGCTGAAGTGGTTAAACTACATGGAATTCCTGATGATGTGGAATCTACCAAAGGAGTACAGTTTATTTTGAAATTTTGGAAAAGCTTTTTCTCAGATTTAGGTGTAACAATTAATCAGTTTTCTGCTTTTCATCCTCAATTTAACCACTTCAGCCCCGGAAAGTTTTACCCCCTTCCTGACCAGAACAGTTTTTGCAATTCAGCACTGCGTCGCTTTGACTGACAATTGCGCAGTCGTGTGACATTGTACCCAAACAAAATTTGCGTCCTTTTTTTCCCACAAATAGAGCTTTCTTTTGGTGGTATTTGATCACCTCTGCGTCATTTCTGATCGCCGCTATAAACAAATGAAGAGCGACAATTTTGCAAATAAAAATGTTTTTCTTACTTTTTGCTAAAATGCAAATCCAAAAAAAATATAAAAAAACATTTTTTTTCATCGGTTTTGGACGATTTATATTCTTCCTCATATTTGTGATAAAAAAAATCGCAATCGGCGTTTATTGATTTGTTTGCGCAAAAGTTGCCGCGTTTACGGATGGTGAGAATTCATTTTTGGGGTTTTTATTTATTTATTTTTTACTAGTAATGGCGGCGATCTGCGATTTTTAGCGGTACTGCGATATTGCAGCGGACATGTCGGATATTTTTGACACTTTTTAGGGACTAATGAAATTTATACAGCGATCGGAAATGTAAATGTCCACTGATTACTGTATAAATGTTATTGGCAGTGAAGGGGTTAACCTGGGGGGGGGGAGCTAGGGATTAACTGTGTTCCCTGGGTGTGTTCTTACTGTGGGGGGGGGGGCTGGGCTAACATGGGCATAGGAGATCTAACTGATCCCAGTGACAGGGATCAGTAGATCTCCTATACCCGCACTGACAGGGCGGGGGAACCGCCGTGTTTACATCAGCGGTTCCCCGCTCTTTGGCTGTGGCCGCTCATCGCGGCTCGCCTGTGGACATTGGGTCCACCCGAGCCGCGGGCACACTCCTCTGGAGTGCGGCGCGCGTGCCCCCTAGCGGCCACCCACAGATCACCGCCTTTTTACGCCCATTCGCGGTAGCCGTCCACACTGCCGCAGTAAACATACTGCGCCCGGTGTGGAACCAGTTAATGGTCAGACTGAGAGGACTAATTAAACTTTAGAGCAGTACCTTCAATGTTTTATTAGTTATCCTAAGGATAACTGGGTGGACTATCTTCCTTTGGCAGAGTTTGCTTATAACAATTCTAAACATAGCTTCACTTCCCAAAGCCCTTTTTTCTTAAATACCCGGTATCATCCAGTTTTTATTTATGATCTCCCTACAACTCCAGTTCTTGCTCTTACCAACAGATTAACTAATTACAGGGGATTCAGGAGAAATTGATTTGAAGATGGCTCAGGAATATTATAAGAAGGCCACTGGCAGACATCAGAGATCACTCCCTACTTTTTATGTGGATGACAAAGTTTGGTTATCTACCAGAAATGTGAAGGTTCGGGTTCCATCTGCTAAGTTGGCTCAAATGTTTGTGGGACCTTTTCAGATCTCTACTCAAATCAACCCGGTTACCTTTCGCTAAAAATTCTTGACAGTATGAATATTTGCTCTGTTTTTCATGTGTCTCTACTCAAAGCATTTCATGAAAATCATCATTTTTTCTGAAAGAATTCTTCCACCTCCTCCACCTGTTGAGGGACAGGATGAAGAAGAATTTGTGGTTGAGAAAATTCTTGATTCCAGGATCTTTAGGAACAAATTACAATATCTGGTTCAGTAGGAAGGATATGGGCCAGAAGAAAATTCTTGGGAACCTGAGGAGAATGTTCATGCCCCTCCCATCCTGGGAGGAGTGGAGTACTGTCAGGACCTGGATCTGTGCTTGCAACCTCTACTATGTCTGGCATTATTTCTTGCTGAGCCACCTGAGATGATGGACAGCTCCTGGACAATTCCTTTGACAATCTTGCCTTGAACCTTGTTTCTGGTGAACTTTGAACTTTTTGCTTCTCCCATGAACTTCTTATTTAACCATGTTCTTGCACTTCCTGTTTGCCAGATTATTTTGCCCTTTCCAGCCAATATCTTGCTCTTGTCACTCCTGCTGCCATCCATATCTTCGCTAGCACTTGTTACCAACCTTTGGCTTGTTAATAGACTGCGTTTCTGCTTGATCCCAACCTGTAACCACTTTTTAGCGACCTTTGTCTTGTTCCTTGACTACACTTCTGCTTGATCCCAACCTAAAACCACTTGATACTGACTTTTGGCTTGTTTACTGACTATTCTTCTGCCTGATCTCACCCTGCAACCATTTGTTACTGACCTTTGGCTTGTTTGCTGACTATCCTTTTGCTTGATCCCCACCTGCTATATCTGCTACTGGATGCTGGCTTGCTCACGTCTTGGGGGGTGATCCTGAGAATCGCCACCCATTTTTAACACACAGCAAAGCCCATCTCTACCATCAGAAGCTCTGATGGACACCAATTAGTGCTTAGACCCTGCACCTCGGGTGAGCCCACGTCATCCACCAGGGTGACCTGCTTGTATACTTTTGATGTTCGGTGGGAGCCTCTCTATTGCTATAGCTACTAGTCCCCAAGTCTGACCCCTGACCGTGACACTCAAAGTGATGATGCTTCCATTGCACCAGAGCATGACCCAACTTTAAGTTGTGCCAGTACTCCACAAGACAGGTTTAAAGGATTCTATTCAAACCTGTGCTTGGAACCAAAGCCCAGTGGGGGTATTCGTCCTATTCTGGGCCTAAAATACCTCAAAATTCCCACATTTTTCATGGAATCTGCAATGTCTGTTATTGCCTCACTGAGACAAGGGGAGTACTTGTCATCCACAGATATCCAAGATGCTTATCTGCATGTACCCATTTATCCCCCTTATGAGCTATTTTCACACTTTGCACTGGAAGACAATCACTTCCAGTTTATAACCCACGCCTTTCTGCTCCCAGAGTATTCACAAAGGTCCTAGCACCTCTTCTTACATTTCTAAGAACTCAGGGCATCCAGGTCAAAGCTTATCTGCTCTCCAGCCTTCTCTTCACCTGGGACACTTGTGTTTGGTCCTCAACACATCCCAAACAATGCTTTTTCTTTCAGAGAAGAGCATCCTCTCTCTCCGAGCTCAAGCTTGAGAATTGAGGACAAATAGACACCCCACAATAATATTTTTCATGAGAGTTCTAAAGCTCATAGTAGCTCCCTTTGAAGCAACATACAACTTCTCAACCTACCAATGCTCCTGTCCAGGCAAGCAAGAAATTCTGTGGCTTGGTGGATCTCCACTATAGCCTCAGCAATAGGGACGTCTTTCCTTCCTTATTGCCAGGGCTCGGCTCAGTCCTCTCTTCTCAGAGCAAGCTGCTCAGCTGAGGGTTAATTGCCAGTCTCAGCTTTCACTCTGTCTCACCTTATTTCCATATCCTGCTCGTTAGCCAGCTCTCCTAGCTATATAAACTGCCTAGATCAGATCTCAGACGCCTTTGCTTGGTCAACATCTCTGGAGAAATCTCTGCTGTGTGTTCCTGTGAAAGACTTTGCCTGTTTGACATTCCCTTCTGGTTCCTGGATTCAAGACCCTGCTTGGCTGACTCCTCCTGGCTCCTGACCCTGCATTCTGTTTGACTTTGCTGATCTCTGGACTTCTGTTTCACTGGCTTGCTCTGACTATCCATTCCAGTTACCAAACCCTGGCTATGTTTTGACCATGTTTACTCTGCTTATAACATTTTACTTTTTTATTAACCACTTCAGCCCCGGAAGGATTTGCCCCCTTCCTGACCAGAGCACTTTTTGTGATTCGCCACTGCGTCGCTTTAACTGACAATTGCACAGTCATGCGACATTGTACCCAAACAAAATTGACGTCCTTTATTTCCCACAAACTATGAGAATTAATTTATGGCATTTTTACTATTTTTTTTTTACTTGTAATGGCAGCGATCTGCGATTTTTATCAGGACTGCAATATTGCGGCGGACAGATCAGACATTTTTGACACTTTTTTGGGACCATTGACATCTATACAGTGATCACAGCTAAAAAAATTTGCCACTGCGTCGCTTTAACTGACAATTGCACAGTCATGCGACATTGTACCCAAACAAAATTGACGTCCTTTTTTTCCCACAAACTATGAGAATTAATTTATGGCATTTTTACTATTTTTTTTTTACTTGTAATGGCAGCGATCTGCGATTTTTATCAGGACTGCAATATTGCGGCGGACAGATCAGACATTTTTGACACTTTTTTGGGACCATTGACACTACAGGCGGCCGCTGGGTGCTAGCGGACAATCCTTCTAGACTTCAAGACTGTCCGCCGTACTGTCTCTAGATGACTAGAAACATTAACCCTAGTCAATCTGGACAGTACAGGGACGGTCGGGTCGGGGGTATGTCAATCTTGTGTGTGTTCCTTGTGTCAATCGGGGATCTAGCGGGGGATGTCCAATTGGGAAAGGGACGGTTACTGTAAATATGTCATGAGTCACAAAAAAAAAAAAAAATCGACACTAGCGACATATTTACAGTTACCAGGGTTTTTTCACAGTTTTTACAGACTAGACAGGCGGCGTTATAACGTCAGGACTATTTTT
>BLSH010144802.1:832415-851372 GCA_018402905.1 Glandirana rugosa | reverse complement strand
AGTAACTACTAAAACTTGATCCAAACAAGTGGCTACGTCGTCCGAGGTAACCAAAACCTCGGAAGAATCGACCCGTAACCACACGCCGGGTCACCGTAAGAAGAACCTTTAAAGGACTCTAGTGTGCGTTAAATCAAGAAAATCTTAATAAGGGGCACCACCATAGAAACCAGTAGACCTCACTATAGAAAGCTTTGGCATCTCATTAGTAAGTATGTCTGTTATTCCCCCACAATATACGGTATTTGACAAACAGTAGGTCCAGTCTTATACAACAATTCGACGAAGCAAAAAATCATAATGTAACGTACTTTAAGTTATATACCGATTCTGGGCATTGGAATCCCGTTGGGTCCGCTTCTGGCGCTAGCTCCCGAAATCTGGAAAACTGTAAACGAGATAACGAGTCCGCAATGTTATTAGTCACCCCTGGTATATGGTTAGCTTTTAGCCATATATTGAATTTCATGCAATGTAATACTAAAAAACGAAGCAGCTTAACAACATATTCTGACCTGGATGACAAACAGTTTATGGCATATAACACCCCCTTATTGTCTGTATGAATGATTACTCTACGGTTTCGAAAGATATCACTCCAGATGACCAAAGATACCACCACGGGGAATAATTCTAAAAGAACTAAATTGCGTGTGATCTCAGGAAATTTCCAAGAAGAATGCCACTGGGCCGCACACCAATGCCCAGCTAAGAAGGCTCCAAAACCAATGGAGCCTGCTGCATCGGTGAACAAACCTAGTTCAAAATCATCAATGAATTCCTGCTGCCAAATTGTGGATCCATTAAATCCAATCAGAAATTTGTCCCAAACCCTAAGGTCATCCTTAATAGCTCTGGAAATGGTAACATGACAATAAGGGTTTTTAATACCCTTGGTTGCCATTGCTAATCTCCATGAAAAAACCCTGGCAATCGGTATAACCCTTGCAGTGAAAGCAAACAAGCCAAGCAACGACTGTACTTCCCTGAGGAAAACTCTCCTTTTTGACAAGAAAACAGAAATTAGGGATCTAATTCTTGCTAATTTAACCATCGGTAAGCGGAACTCCATGGCAGCAGAATCTATACAAATGCCCAGGAATTCGATGCTAGACGAAGGGAAAATCGTTTTTTCCCGTGCCAGGGAAATACCAAACTGATCACACAATTGACAAAAACAGAATAGAGCTTCCGAACAAATTGGAGACCTAGCAGGACCGACAAACAAAAAGTCGTCCAGATAATGAATATAACCCGCATCCGAATAGGATGTCGAGACAACCCATTCGAGAAATGAAGAAAATGCCTCAAAATAGAAGCAGGACAACGTAAAGCCCATTGGCATACAATAAAATAGATTGTCAAAGTGAAAGCCAAGGGAACTAAAGCCCTGTGGGTGAACCGGTAACAGTCGGAACGCTGATTTAATATCGGCTTTCGCCATTAAGGAACCCCACCCAAAACGTCTAAGCAGAGATAGAGCTTCATCAAAAGATGCATAACAGACTGAAGCATCAAAATCTGAGACTTCGTCATTAAGTGAATCTCCTGGTGGGTATGACAAGTGGTGTATCAATTGAAACGTGCCGGGATCCTTCTTAGGTACTATTTCTAAAGGGGATAATCTAAAATCCAAAAAGAGGGGGGAAGTGAAAGGGCCCGCAAATCTCCTTTCCATGAGCTCCTTCACAATTTTGTCCCTGACAACCTCCGTATGATAACTTACCGAACGCAAATTCTTTACCATGACACAACCTTTACCAGAGAAACCAGGTACCAAAAAACCTTCACTAAAACCGTTAATGAGCAGACCCACCATCCGGCTGTCTGGATACATTTCTAGCCATGGCAACATTTCTGAAAATTTCACAGGCGTCCGAGTTTTTTGGCAAGACATCCCTTGCTTGAGACTGCCCTGAAGAGGGAGCGGCTCTACGGTAACAACGGCAGGCTGGATGAGGCCCTGCACAATGGGCACACTCATGTCTGAACCTACAATTTGAGAAAAATTTGCACTGTCCTTCGTTAAAGGTGAAGCAGACGCCTTTACGAAAGGAGCTAGATAACGAATTTGCAGGGTTGTACTGACTTTGTGGTCTCTGTGGCAACATTAATTTAAGCCAGAAGGCAACATCCTTAACTCCCCAGCATAAGAAGGGTAGACAGATAATTTCTGTCTAAAGTTTTCATCGTAATTGAACCATGAAATACCACCAAAGTGTCTAAAAGCTTCAGACACTATATCTAAATGCTGGAATAATCCTGAACATTTTTCAGGAAACCTTTCGCCTAGCACTGACGCATAAATGCAATATGCTTGCAACCAGTTCTGGAATGTTCTTGGAATGGCTCTCCTCCTGTCCTCCTCTGATCTGTCTTCCGATATTTTTTGTCTAGTTTGGACAGAAACTCTTTAGAGGAAACCTAGCGGAGAAACTTCGCAAGGAAGGGCTTCTTTCATGCATGTCTCAGCTATACCTGACATAGGAATGACTAGAGAGGGGATTAGACAGAACCGATTGCCACGCAACTGCGGGTACTCTAGGGACATCATGCACACTAACATTATTCGCTGACCCAGCAACCTGTCCCAGTACCTCTGTTGTCTGGGCCACTTTATTACCACACTGACGGACACTGTTCCAAACTGAACCAACATTCTGAGCTGCATTTAATAATGGACCAATACTCTGCTCCTGAAAAGCACCAAATTGTTGTGCCCCATGCAATGCACCAGTTGACTGTGCACCTTGTGTAAAATTAAAAGGTAAGACACCTCTAGTTTGTGCACTCTGTGAAAAAACAGAATGCAAACCTATCATCGCGCCATTGACATGCGCCCCTTGTAAAGCACCAGAAAACCGTGCTCCTGTTAATGCACCACCAAATGGTGTGCCAAGGGGTGTACTCAAATTATGTGTATTCTGCACTGCACCAAAAACCTGCGTGCTAAGTGAAGCACACAGTGGCTGTGCATCCTGTATCGCACCAACTGCCTGTGCATCTTTAAAAGCACCAGGGGGAAAAGCTCCCTGTGCCAGAACATTAGCAGGAATCTCTTGCAGGCTGTTAAAAAGAGCATAGTTATTGGCAGGCTGAGGAAAATGAACACCTCCAGTGGGAAGAGACCCACTACTATGTGCAGCAAAAGACTTACCCTGCGACCTTTCAGCCCTACTAGGAGAGACAATAGACTGAATGAAAGGAAATAAACAGTCATTACCAATAGACATTGACAAGTTCTCACCAATAGGGGTTGCAAATTGCTGGATCCCTCAGAGACCGTGGCAGGCTGTGACCCTGGTGCTTGAGAAGATGATGAAGGGGGAGCTGAAAGCACGTTAACTGTAACCTGCTGTTGCACACCAGCATTCTTTCGGACATAAGGAGAAGACAAATTCTTTCTCTTCCTGCTTCTCTTCCTGCCTGGAGCGCGGGGGCTGACACAGACACTGGCTCCTGTTCCTCCCTCAACACAGAAACAGGCTGAGATGCAAAAGAGGTGGAGGGAGCCAAAGGTGCATCCAGCTCCAAGCACCACCTGAGCAACTCCTCTCCCCCGAGCTTTCAGCCTTTTCAATTAACTGTTTCGGGAGCGGCTCCATCTTGAGGTGAGGGAAGCTCCGTCCAGCGCGGTCCAGGTGCTGACTGCTCCTGCTGTGGGAACCTGCTCAGACAGGCAGGTAAACCGGCGGGAGAGCAGAGCTGCCAATTCCAGCCAATCTTCCTCTGTTGCTGGGGAGTGCTGCTCTCCAGAAACCCAATAGTAACACCTGCAAATTAAATTAGAAATGAGAAGACACCTGCCCCTTTGTCCTACCATGTACCATGCTGGTCCCCGCATAAAGCAGGGGACTTGTACAGGAGTTTGATTTGACCTTTTAGAGCTTGCCTGTGACTAGCTTGAATGCGGTGCAAACATACATGTAAAAAGATTATTTTCTGAATCAATGATCAGCCAATCAGTTTTAATCAATTCTATTTATGATGCTATATACATCCTGTATAATAATAATATAATATGTGTACCTTGTCCCAAAGGCTCATTTTAAGAAATATACAGAAAAAAATGCTGTGCAGTTGTCAGGTGGAGATGTCCTTACGTTTATTGCCTTTTTTTTCCTTCATTTCATATTACAGCATTATAAACCTTTAGTATTATTTGTTATGCTTATATTGACAAGATGTTCTGCATAGATACAATGTGGTTTGCCAACCATATTTGCATGACAATCTAGTTTTGTAATTTGACTTTTGCAGAGCTTAACTGTGACTAGCTTGGAGGTAGTACAAACATGCACGTGAAAACACCACACATGACTCAAAAATTAACCAAATGTTTGTAATTCTATTTTATTTACAATATAATATGTGCACCTTGTTCCAAAAGACAATTCAAATAAAAATACTGAATATAATGTGCTTTGCAGTTGCCAGAGGAGTTGTACTTTGATCACATGAATTATGCACATTTGCCATGTTTTTTGACCCCACTTTCCATTGCATGCAAGTTCTACTGCATAATTCTTTCCATAGAATGTGCATGAGAGTTTTCAAAAGTGTTAATGGGATAATTCTGCTATTTGTCAGTAGATAGGTTAGCTTTAACTGGGTTGTTTTCCTTTTGGTGACAGAAAGTGTATTTGCCATGTTATTGAGCTTTGCCACCCCTTTTAAGGGATACCACTGCGCTCCATAGAATGAGCCAGTGAGTCTTTAACCACTTACCAACCGGAAGGTTTTCCACTTTTAGGACCAGAGCACTTTTTGCGATTTGGCACTGTGTCGCTTTAACTGACAATTGCGCGGTCGTGCGACGTTGCACCCAAACAAAATTTGCGTCCTTTTTTTCCCACAAATAGAGCTTTCTTTTGGTGGTATTTGATCGCTTCTGAGTCCTTTCTGATCGCCGCTATAAACAAAAGAAGAGTGACCATTTTGCAAAAAAACCCAAATTTCTTACTTTTTGCTAAAATTCAAATCCAAAAAAAAAAATATAAAAAAACATTTTTTTCACCGGTTTTGGCCGATTTATATTCTTCCTCATATTTGTGATGAAAAAAATCACAATTGGTGTTTATTGATTGGTTTGCGCAAAAGTGGCCGCATTTACAGATGATGAGAATTAATTTCTGGGGTTTTTATTTATTTTTTTTACTAGTAATGGCGGCGATCTGCGATTTTTAGCGGTACTGCGATATTGCAGCGGACATGTCGGACATTTTTGACACTTTTTTGGGACCAATGACATTTATTCAGCGATCAGAAATTTAAATGTCCACTGATTACTGTATAAATGTCACTGGCAGTGAAGCGGTTAACCTGGGGGGGAGAGCTAGGGGTTAACTGTGTTCCCTGGGTGTGTTCTTACTGTGGGGGGTTGGGCTACCATGGGCATGAGAGATCTAACTGATCCCAGTGACAGGGATCAGTAGATCACCCATGCCTGCACTGTCAGAATGGGGAACTGCCGTGTTTACATCGGCGGTTCCCCGTGCTTTGCCTGTGGCCGCTCATCGCGGCTCGCCGGTGGACATCGGGTCTGCCCGAGCCGCGGGCACACTTCTCAGGAGTGCGGCGGCGTGCGCGCGCCCCCCTAGCGGCCGTTCGCAGATCGCCGTCTTTTTACGGCGATTCGCGCACAGCAACCACACTGCCGCCGTGAAAACACGGCAGGCGGTCGGGAAATGGTTAAAGGCCATAATTCATAATATAATCTTGCAATTTTGCATTTGATATTTTGAAGATGAATTGCGCCACCAGTGGAGTACATACACTGAGGGAAAAAAGCATTTGATCTCCTGCTGTTTTTGTATGTTTGCCCACTGACAAAGAAATGATCAGTCTATAATTTTAATGGTAGATTTATTTTAACAGTGAGAGACAAAATAACAACAAAAAAAAATCCAGAAAAACGCATTCCAAAAAAGTTATAAATTAATTTGCATTTTAATAAGTGAAATATGTATTTGACCCCTTCGCAAAACATGACTTAGTACTTGGTGACAAAACCCTTGTTGGCATTCACAGAGGTCAGACGTTTCTTGTAGTTGGCCACCAGGTTTGCACACACCTCAGGAGGGATTTTGCCCCACTCCTCTTTGCAGATCCTCTCCAAATCATTAAGGTTTCGAGGCTGATGTTTGATAACTCCAACCTTCAGCTCCCACCACATATTTTCTATGCGATTAAGGTCTGGAGACTGGTTAGGCCACTCCAGGACCTTAATGTGCTTCTTCTTGAGCCACTCCCTTATTGCCTTGGCCATGCGTTTTGGGTCATTGTCATGCTGGAATACCTATCCACGACCCATTTTCAATGCCCTGGCTGAGGGAAGGAGGTTCTCACCCAAGATTTGATGGTACATGGCCCCGTCCATTGTCCCTTTAATGCGGTGAAGTTCTCCTGTCCCCTTAGCAGAAAAACACCCCCAAACCATAATGTTTCCACCTCCATATTTGATGGTGGGGATGGTGTTCCTAGGGTCATAGGCAGCATTATTCCTCCTCCAAACACGGTGAGTTTAGTTGATGCCAAAGAGCTCACTTTTGGTCTCATCTGACCACAAGACTTTCACCCAGCTCTCCTCTGAATCATTCAGATGTTCATTAGCAAACTTCAGACAGGTCTGTACATGTGCTTTCTTGAGTTGGGGTACCTTGCGTTGCAGGATTTCAGTCCTTCATGGCATAGTGTGTTACCAATTGTTTTCTTGGTCACTATGGTCCCAACTGCTTTGAGATCATTGACAAGATTCTCCCATATAGTTTTGGGCTGATTCCCCACCATTCCCATGATCATTGAAACTCCACAAGGTGAGATCTTGCATGGAGCCCCAGGCCAAGGGAGATTGACAGTTATTTTGTGCTTTTTTCATTCGCGAATAATCACACCAACTTTTGTCACCCTCTCACCAAGATGCTTGGCAATGGTCTTGTAGCCCATTCAAGCCTTGTGTAGGTCTACAATCTTGTCCCTGACATCCTTGGACAGCTCTTTGGTCTGGGCCATGGTGTAGAGATTGTAATCTGATTGATTGATTGATTGCTTCTGTGGAAAGGTTTTTTTATACAGGTAACAAGCTGAGATTAGGAGCACTCCCTACCTAATCTCAGCTCGTTACCGGTATAGAAGACACCTGGGAGCCAGAAATCTTGCTGATTGATAGGGGATTAAGTATTTATTTCACTCATTGAAATGAAAATCTATTTATAGCTTTTTTGAAATGCGTTTGTCTGGATATTTTTGTTGTTATTCTGTTTCTTACAGTTAAAATAAACCTACCATTAAAATTATAGACTGATCAATTCTTTGTCAGTGGGCAAATGTACAAAATCAGCAGGGGATCAAATACTTTTTTCCCTTAATGCACATGCAAAAGAATTACGAGTTTCTTGTTGCAGTCATAGAAACGAATAGTTAAGGGTCGACGGATGCATAGAGGTTTTACCATTTTTTGTAACCTTTTTGAGCATGTGTACTTAACATGAAAGTTATCTGACAATTTCTTACAAGACTTCTTATGTGTGTTATGCCTGGTACACACTACAAGTTTTTTTCATTCAACCCAGATCCAGTCGGAGCCACCGTACTAACCATCCAAAGTTAGTAGAGCGATCTCCCCTGCTGAGCTGTTGTGTTCTGACAGGGGGACGCAGACACCGCCCCCTCCGGCAGAACAGTCCAATCAGCGATCCGTGCCATTGGCTGAGAACACTGATCGGGAGTAGGTAGGCTGCTGGTTTTCCAGCATGCTCATCCAACAGAAGCCAGCCGAATGGCCAGCTTCTGTCAGACAGACCAACATACACTCGGGCCGAATGTCAGCCAGTTTTTATTGAACCAGTTGATGTCTCCTGACATTCGGCCCGTGTGTACGGGACTTAAAATCCTTTCTTCACCATAACAGTCTAACTTTTAAGTTATTACACTACAGATGTTGAATTCAATTATTCTGTACAATATTCGATTATTTCTTTTTTTTTAACATTACTGAATACAGCTGGGAGCACCAAGAGAAAGAAGCTCAGACTGAACAACTTTTAGCTCCTTACCCTGTAGAACAGGAAAAAGAAGGGGGGTGGCCTTAAACCCTCAAAGCAGGCCATCTTCTTCAATTGAAAGACGGCAGAGCAGATTTCTCTGTCATCCTTCCCACACCTCCAGGGCTATAGATGATATGTTGACACCCTAAGAAAATAACACAATAATATGAAGGCAACGTCAGCTAAGCTAAAATACCACCACATTTACAAATGCAGATGGGAAGAGTTAAGTGCAACAAACGCCGCTTATTGTTAAAGATGCCAAAAGCACACTCTACCATTCTTCATGCCCCAATGAGATGATAGATAAGTACACATCTCACATACATCCAATGAACATCTGGAATAGGGCCAAAAGTGGTGCTCACTGAGGAGAAAGGCCTCATTCCCAACAAATATAGGCAGAGTCAGTGCAGTAGTTCCTGTCAGTGGTCAGTTCTCAGGAAGGTTCAGTCCATTGCCATACGTCATCTATCAAAATATTGAGTGATCAAATATGCTGGAGTCTGAGCAGCTTGTTTAGGACTGCACTTGAAGCTACTGCTTGCTACTGCAGATAATACTAGGGTGTAGCTTATGCATGTATTTGCAAATGTTTGCAAACAAAACCCCTGTTTTTAACATGAACTGTTAGACAGGACAATTCAGTTTGTTGCAGGCTGGCTGGTAAGTTGAGCTGGGAATTTTTCTTTATTGTTGTTTGACATGTGTCGCCCTACCATGTGCTCCTTGCTGTTAAGGTCAATTATAGGTCAAGACAGTTGCCATTTGTTTGTACCGTTGGCTTTATTATGGGTATATGTGTCCCATCAATTGCTCCCACACAATTGGGGAAATTACATTGCAAGCAATGTTGGACTGTTTTCCCTATGCTGATTCTTCATTACCATATACCTCAAATCACGGTGCATGGCTCATGAACTGTACCACTTGCTGTTGACTTCCTAACCATGAAATCATAATGCAAACTAGCAAAAGACCCCGGGTTATCACTAAGCACAAGCTGTGTGAAACATGTTAACTTTCTGTTCATCCCTGTGACTGCATCTGTCTACATTACAATAAATACTTTTTTTATTGGTATCCCGTTGAAGTGTGCGACTGCCTATTCCAAGTTTTCTTAGAAAAAGGCTTGCCAGTTACAATGTACCTGAAAAGAAAATGGAAATTATTATATGATTTTTGTTTATCTGTATGCTTGTATGTACTGCAGTTCACATCACAATAGTCTAACCACAGATTATACCCTGTTTTTCCTTTTACTTCGCCATCTCCTGTTCCAAACATGGCTCCAAACAAGAGATGTGCAGAAAATAATGAGCTGCTAATTTCTAAGTATTGGCTAAGTTAAGTTATTTTTTTTAAAACATCTTAACAATATAGAAACACATGTACTATACCTTTGTATGATGAAAACCAAGATACTAAAATACTTTACTACTAATATAGAAAAAGAAACCAAATTACTGCAAAGTGATTATTAACCTTTTAACAAGTTTGAACACTTTTTTTTGAAAAAATTTATCTTGACACTCCAGATGGCTACATAGAAGGACCAGCAACTCATCAAAATTGTGAAGAAAGAAAATGTATGTTAAAGATCTATTAATTACAGAACACATTTTCGAGTTGCACATGCACCATTTGCTCAGATAATGTCACTTTGTAGTGCATGTGCAAGGTCATATTGTCCATTTAGTTGTTATGAGATATGATGTGATGGAGCATAACTTGCCTTTTCAAGAACATCCAACTGTAATTAAAGAATTTTTCTTTATGTTCTTGGAGGTCATTGTAGATAACCCAAATCTGCCCTCTTTGTTTGCGGTTGGTAGTCACTGGGTGGATCCAATATTTTCACCTCTTCTTCTCCACCTCCTCCTATTCTAGCAAAACTGATAGAGTTGCTGCCACTGCTGAAAGTATTTCAGGAAAGCAGACATCTCTGTGATATCTCCAGTATGCACCAATACACATCACAAAGAAGCAGGAAGCAAATATCACAAAGTCAAAAAGTAATGATGTCATAGTGTAAATAGTTCTTTATTGGTGAACAGGAAAAACACATAACTTATAAAAGCACACTAACACCGCAGGTCAACGCATGTGCTAAACACGCATCAATGAGGATAAGAAATGCATTAAAAACTGCATTAAAATGGAAGGGTGTGAACCTAGCCTAACCCTGATGATACCTGGCAACATTTGACTTGTTATGTCAAGGACAATCAGTCGACCTATTTAGCTGCAGAGAGAAAACAAAAAGCTGCTATCAAGTCTGCAGAGGATTCACCCTTGCTTGCATGTTACAAATCTTGATACTTCCCACTGGTCAGAAGGAGGTAATAGACTGTTCACATACTGAGCATTATTATGACTAGAAGGCAAAGATCTTCTAGAAATGTAGGACGCAGATAATATTATATACTTGTTGTTTCCTAGAATGGAAAATGAAAATTCATTATTATATTTAGGATAATCAGAGTTTTTCTTCTCCATGTTTTATCATTGCATGTTTTTACTTCTTACTTATGATGTTCTATGTCACAATTTTCAAGCTTGAAAAAGCAAACTGCAAGCTGATGTGAGAAAGCTTGTTTCCTGCAGTAGAACTGATATGTCTTCTTGTCCCAATCAAGCCCATCTGACCTCTAGTGTTGGAAAAGATACACTGCCCTCAGTCTAAGCTGTTTTTTTTAACACATGCAATGAATTTTGGGGCAAACAAGTAAGGGATTTTTGTGTTTGTATTTTTCTTGTTGATCACTGAAATCAAATCATTCAGATACGGTCTTAACAAAGTCTGATTTTAGAATAAATCCTTTTGTGGTTTATTTATAGCAGGTCCTTACCATGTATTTTTATGGGTATATAGTATACAAGATGTGCAATCTGCTAATTGAGACCACTGTGACCCCAAACTGTTTTTGTCAGAATTTTAGTTCAATTAATGTTGTGGACTTAAAGAGGTAAAAATAAAACTGATGCTTGCAATTCCAATTTTAAAAAGAGCAAGCACCACTGATGTAAAGAAGTTACAAACACTCAGGAGGGCCCTTTAGTCCTCTGCAGTCTGTTCCAGTGCTGTCGATTCTGTTATGTGAGTTAGAAATGGCTACCAATGTACGTCAATGGCCCGGAAATCAGACCTGCACTTCCTTAGTGCAGCGAAACACAACATACATGCAGTTCTGCAGCATAGGTACTTTGCCCCATTTTGGCATTGGGGGTCCACTCCAACTATAACTCTGTAGGGTTCAATATTGATTTGGCCCACCCTTTGTAGCTATAACAACTTCAACTCTTCCGGGAAGGCTGTCCACAAGGTGTAGGAGAGTGTCTATGGGAATGTTTGACCTTTCTTCCAGAAGAGCATTTATAAGATCAGGCACTGATGTTGGAGAAGAATGCCTGGCTCCCAGTCTCCGCTCTAATTCATCCCATCTATCGGGTTGAGGTGCAGGACAGCCAAGTTCCTCCACCCCAAACTCGATCATCCATGTCTTTATGGACCTTGCTTTGCGCACTGGCCCAAATCATTTGGTGGAGGGGGGATTATGGTGTGGGATTGTTTTTCAGGGTTTGGACTTGGCCTGACCTCACAAATGTGGTTCTGGAAGAATGGTCAAACATTCCCATAGACACACTCCTCAACCTTGTAGACAGCGTTCCCAGAAGAGTTAAAGATGTTATAGCTGCATAGGGTGGGCCAACTCAATATTGAACCCTATGGACTAAGAGTGGGATGCCATTAAAGTTCATGTGTAAAATAAGATTTTAATCATTATCTCAATGAACACAAGAACAATTTCCAAAATGTTGACAAAACTGAGTTTTATAGAACCTTTGTTTAGCTCATTACATGAAAGTAAGATTAATAATATAACTTAGATTACAAAATCTTCAAAAAATGAATACACCCCACAACAAAATCTACTGCATCTACTATTCTGTATGACCTCCATGATTTGTTAGGACAGCACCAAGTCTTCAAGGCATGGAATGAACAAGTTGGCAACATATTGCAACAACTATCTTCTTCCATGCTTCCAGAATGACCCTTTCACCCTGTTCTTCTTGATAAATGCAACAGTGGCCTTAGATGCGTGTTTTGGATCATTGTCATGTTGGAAAAGTGCACGACGACCAAGGGCATGGAGTGATGGTAGCATCTTCTCTTTCAACATAGAGCAGTACATCTGTGAATTTATGATACCATCAATGAAATGCAGTTCCTGACACCAGCAGCACTCATGCAGCCCCACAGAAGGACACTTGCCACCACCATGTTTCACTGTAGGAACCAAGCATTTTTCTTTGTACTCCTCACCTTTGTGACGCCATACAGTTTTGAAGCCATCAGTTCCAAAAACATTTATCTTGGTCTCATCGCTCCAGAATACAGAGTCCCGGTAGTTTTCTTCTTTTTCAACATAAGCCCTGGCAAATTCTAGGCGGGCTTTTTTGTGCATGGGCTTTAGGAGAGGCTTCCTTTGTGGATGACACCCATGCATGCTATTCCTCTGCAGTGTATGCCATATTGTATCATGGGAAACAATCACCCCATTTTGGCTTTCTACTTCTTTAGCTAACTGCAGTGAACTTGCATGGCGATTTTCTTCAACCCTTCTCATCAGAAGACGCTCCTGCCAAGGTGTTAATTTCCATGGACGGCCTGTACATTTCTGTCAGATGTTCCATCTTTGTTAAATTTTTGTATCACTTTTGCTACAGTATTCTAACTTATAAGTAAAGCGTTGCTGGTCTTCTTATAGCCTTCACCTTTCTTGTGTAAAGAAATTATTTTCTTTCTCAGGCCTTGCAACATTTCTCTTCCATGTGGTGCCATTGCTAACAGCATGAAATGGGAAGGGGTTTTCTTTGTTAAGTAATGCCCTTTTATAATCAACTGTCTGATGGACACCTGTTTAATGAATAATTAGACTCACCTGTAGTTGAATTCTTGTTAATTAGGATATTGTTGTCTAAAATTTAGCTTTGTCCATAAGACTTTCATTGAGGTGTATTCATTTTTGCAACATGGTCTTGAATGAATTTGTTAGGAAAAACAAATTCACAAATCTTGGTTGCAATCAATGCCCTGCATTTGTAGAAGTATTTTATAGTATAGTGCCCCATAGAAAATGATAATTCTGAAAGGAAAGTAAAGGTTTCCTGACAAATCTGTTGGGATGTACTAATTTATGCTGAGCACCGTATATATATATATATATATATATATATATATATATATATATATATATATATATATATATATATACACAGTATCTCACAAAAGTGAGTACACCCCTCACATTTTTGTAAATATTTTATTATATCTTTTTATGTGACAACACTGAAGAAATGACACTTTGCTACCCCTAAATGAAAATGTCCAAATTGGGCCCAAAGTGTTAATATTTTGTATGGCCACCATTTTTTCCAGTACTGCCTTAAT
Source organism: Glandirana rugosa (assembly GCA_018402905.1). NCBI lineage: Eukaryota > Metazoa > Chordata > Amphibia > Anura > Ranidae > Glandirana > Glandirana rugosa. Next base: position 837,869 of record BLSH010144802.1, on the reverse strand, counting down.
CCTCTTGGTCATGGAGTTCCCCAGAGCTTTACAGGTTGCCACTGGAGTCCTCCTCCACTCCTCCATGATGACATCACCGAGCTGGTGGATGTTAGAGACCTTGTACTCCTCTACCTTCCGTTTAAAGGATTTAGGTTTGGAGACATGCTTGGCCAGCCCATCACCTTTACCCTCAGCTTCTTTAGCAAGGCAGTGGTTGTCTTGGATGTGTGTTTATGGTTGTTATCATGTTGGAATACTGCCCTGCAGCCCAGTCTCTGAATGGAGGGCATCAGCTCTGCTTCAGTATGTCACAGTACATGTTGGCATTCATGGTTCCCTCAATGAACTGTAGCTCCCCAGCACTCATATAGCCCCAGACCATGACACTAACACCACCATGCTTGACTGTAGGCAAGACACACTTGTCTTTGTACTCCTCATCTGGTTGCCACCACACGTGCTTGACACCATCTGAACCAAATACATTTATCTTGGTCTCATCAGACCAAAGGACATGATTCCAGTAATCCATGTCCTTAGTCTGCTTGTCTTCAGCAAACTGTTTGTAGTCTTTCTTGTGCATCATCTTTAGAAGAGGCTTTCTTCTAGGATGACAGCCATGCAGACCAATTTGATGCAGTGTGCGGCAAATGGTCTGAGCACTGACAGGCAGAACCCCCACCCTTCAACCTCTGCAGCAATGCTGGCAGCACTCATATGTCTATTTCCCAAAGACAACTTCTGGATATGACGCTGAGCACGTGCACTCAACTTCTTTGGCCAACCAAAGTGAGGCCTGTTCTGAGTGGAACCTGTCCTGTTCAAACCACTGTATGGTCTTGGCCAGAGTTCTGCAGCTCAGTTTCAGGGTCTTGACAATCCTCTTATAGCCTAGGCCATCTTTATGTAGAGCAACAATTCTTTTTTTCAGATCCTCAGAGAGTTCTTTGCCATGAGGTGCCATACTGAACTTCCAGTGACCAGTATAAGAGAGTGAGAGCGATAAAACCAAATTTAACACACCTTCTCCCCATTCACACCTTAGACCTTGTAACAATAATGAGTCACATAACACCGGGGAGGGACAATGGCTAATTTTACCCAATTTGGACATTTTCACTTAGGGGTGTACTCACTTTTGTTGCCAGCGGTATAGACATTAATGGCTGTGTGTTGAGTTATTTTGAGGGGACAGCAAAACTACAATGTTATACAAGCTGTACACTCACTACTTTACATTGTTTCAAGGTGTCATTTACTCAGTGTTGTCACATGAAAAAATATAATAAAATATTTACAAAAATGTGAGGAGGGGTGTACTCACTTTTGTGAGATACTGTATATATATATATATATATATATATATATATATATATATATTGTGTCAATAGGAGGTGCTGTCACTGTAAAAATTGGGGGACTGGAGAGGACTGGGGGGACAGCTTTTTCCGGGTTTTGGTATTCCTGCATGGGGCTCTGTAGTTTGGAGATTCCACAGAGTCTTGGGTGGGATGGAATCTCCAACCCTGTGTCCAGGTTTTGTGGATGACCAGCAGGGTGTGTGCTCAGGTGAGCACAGACCTTATAATGTAGGTATTGGAATACCTCTGGGCTCCCAGTTGGAGACCAGCATAAAGAGCAGAGGTACTGCTGAAGGGAGAGAGCCTGGTGGACTAGTATTTTCGGTTGTGCATATCACTGGAAGAGAACCCCTGTGAGGGAAACACTATATATTGGACTTTTGCTTTGTTTTTGCCTTTTCTAATAAACATGGGCTGCCATGCCCTCAAATATATTTCCTGACTACTGTGAATTGCCTGAAAATGCATCTACCTCTAGTGCTAATGGTCCCCAGGTTACAAGTGGTTGTTGGATGCTGGCACAAGACAGTAGAATCCGGGTCCTTGCTCTACAGTGAGTCAGGGATTGTTGGCTGTGTGTGGAAGTGCAGCCAGGCAAATGGCATTGCGTGTTGCAGGTGGTGTACCTGTGAACGGAGAGTCAAACTTTTTTTTTTCTGCTGTGAACTGTGTTACAACTTGCTGTGTGCAAGACTGCAAGGATGGGGCAGTCAAAGCAGAAAAAGGAAGCAATCCTTGCTAAAGCAAGGGAAAGGCTACTATGGCTGGAAGGTATTTCACCACATGTCCCAGCCAGGCCAGAAACTTCAGCCTGGCCTGAGAAGATGTCTCCACCTGGGAGGGCCAGTCCAAAGGGGCCAGTGGTGTTTGAGACAGTGAATGAATGGTTCAAGCTGAACCAAAACGAAGAGTGGGGCACAGTGCGAGGGGCTGAGATCTTGGCCTCTGACTGCATGCAACCCATGCTACCGAAAGAGGAAGTTGGGGACTTCCTGGTAAAATGTGAAAAAGTTGCTACACAGAGAAGGTGGCCTAGGGACCAGTGGCCAAAATTGCTGCAACCCTCGTTACCAATGGAGTTCCAGTCGATTTATCATTTGCTGGATTGGGACCAGGATGACTCCTGCGTGTTTAAAGAGGAAATCCTTCTTAGAGGAGCAATCCACCGCATCATGGTCCGCCAGCAATGCTCCAGGATGGGAGAGGTGTCACCACAAGGCCAAGGTTTTGGAAAGTCATAGAAACCCAAAGATTTGTGTCATGGTCACTTAGGGAAAGGGGTCAGCCCAGAAAGGAGGGTCCAACAGTCTTTATCCTGTGTGAGATATAGCCAATAGTCTTTGGAGAGCAAGTCTGCTGTTACCCCTAGCAACAGGGATCTTCTGTTACCTGCAGGGGGCGTCAGTGGGTCTGGAAAGGCTGCAGTGTTGCTTCATGACCACAAGGGGAAGTCAGCCTGTGAAAACACCACACATGGGAGACATCGTACTCAAGTGAAGGCTATGACACCAGCTACAGGAACTGGTAAGCCTGTTGCAGTTTGTGGGACTGATCCCAGTGAAGTTGGAGTGTGTCAAGCTTGGAGATCTGCAGAAGGTGTAAAAATGGACTTCCTGCAGTGTGCTACCCCGAGTATTGGGGATACACAGGTTGAAGCTCAACCTGCAGCAAGGATAAGAACTCAAAAAGACTTAAGGACTCTGTATTTGCCTGGTGTAATCCAGCAGAGTGCTGGGAATGGTAACCTAGAGGTGACCAATACAGTTTATGTGCCAGGTTCCTTAGTGACAGGTGCTGCAGAGATGCCCAGGGAAACCTCCCAGGAGCCCGCTCTGGTGAGGCATGTGGTTTCCCAGGACAACTGTGGAGCAGCGCTAGTGGGCAAAAGAAGCCCTTTGGAGAGGAAGGGTGATATGCTGAGCGACACACAGAGTGCAGTGCGTTATGACCAAAAACAGCCTGATAAAGCTTATAACACTGCTATGTCTATGAATGCTGTTGATAAAGGTATTGCTGATGATACATGTACTTATGTTGGTGATGTGTTCACTAATAATGATGAAGGGGGGATGTCTCCCTTGGCAACCAGAGGCAGACCCACAGTGTTGTCCATGGGAATCTCCGGGGGTCTCCATATGTTGGCGCAAGAGATTGTCCAGGACAGCCCTGATATTACTCTGGTGGAACAGACTGGGTCTACACCATGCTGTGAGACTTTGTGTGAGCAGTCCACTCACCGTATGTGTAACCCAGTTGGTAAGGGGTTAAGTCAGCCAGCCAAAGCCGTGATAAACAAAGGTTGATCTCTGGGGATTTGGTTGTCAAGGGTAACGGCAAAAGAAGTTGGTAAATCTAAGAGACCTGCTAAGATGGGTAAAACGGGTACCAGGGAGGGAAAAGGTGGTTCCTCATCAGGCGTAGTGTCAGGAGCAGGTTCCCTACAGAATCCGGAAACTGAGTTGGAAAGGCAGGGGGCCACCAGAAAAGAAATGTGAGCTCAGGAACCCCAAGGAAAGAGGGAGAAGGCTGAGGATACAGAACTGTAGGATCCCGCTGCGATCCAAATTGGGCCTACGCAGCTGACAGCTGGTGCAGAGGTGCCCCAATCAAGCATTCGGGTTGGTGTGCCCCGCCCCCTTCGGGTTCGAAACAAGGGGGGGGGGAATATGTGACAGTAGGAGGTGCTGTCATTGTAAAAATGGTTGTTTGGGGGATACAGGGTGGTGTGCACATTGGCTCAGTGCAAGACTGCAGAGCATAGATGTGGACAGGAGAAAATTGCTTTTGCAGCTTTTTCCGGGTTTTGGTATTCTTGCATGGGGCTCTGTAGTTTGGAGATTCCATAGTGTCTTGCGTGGGATGGAATCTCTGACCCTGTGTCCAAGTTTTGTGGAGGACCAGCAGGATGTGTGCTCAGGTGAGCACAGACCTTATGATGTAGGTATAGGAATAACTCAGGGCTCCCAGTTGGAGACTGCTCCACCCAAGGGAGACAGGAGGTCTCCAGGAGTCAGAGGCTGCAGGTGGCAGTGAGAGCACATGTGTGTCTGCAAGAGACAGCTAACGGCCTGAGGACTAAGGCCAGAGTGAAGCTATTGGCTTCGAGGAACTTATGGTCTGAGGACCAGCATAAAGAGCAGAGGTACTGCTGAAGGGAGAGAGCCTGGTGGGCTAGTATTTTTGGTTGTGCATATCGCTAGAAGAGTTCCTGACTACTTTGAATTGCCTGAAAACGCATCTACCACTAGAGCTAATGGTCCCCCAGGCAGGGCCGATGCAAGGATTTTTGTCCACACAGGCGAAGGTGTATTTTGGTGCCCCCCCCCATCCTACAACCACCTTCTTTCCCCTCCACAATACATCCCCCCACCCTCATATGGTAACCCATCTACGGCTAACCACACACTATACAATCTGATTGTACAATCCTCTTTTAGATTAACTCCAGCTAACACTTTAACCGGTTACAGCAACTGTTTATTTTTCCTTTTGGGATAAAGGTTTTACATAAATAAAAGCCAATCATTCTAAGCACCCTGTTGGTGGTAAAGGGTTTATCTATTTCCTCTAACTGCTACATCTGCAGGATAGGTTGTTCTGTTGAATAAACAACAGGGCCACCAGAGAGCAGTATACAGGGCCACCAGTGAGCTGTATACAGGGCCACCAGAGAGCAGTATACAGGGCCACCAGAGAGCAGTATACAGGGCCACCAGGGAGCAGTATACAGGGCCACCAGAGAGCAGTATACAGGGCCACCAGAGAGCAGTATACAGGGCCACCAGAGAGCAGTATACAGGGCCACCAGTGAGCAGTATACAGGGCCACCAGAGCAGTATACAGGGCCATCAGAGAGCAGTATACAGGGCCACCAGAGCAGTATACAGGGCCACCAGAGAGCGGTATACAGGGCCACCAGAGCAGTATACAGGGCCACCAGGGAGCGGTATACAGGGCCACCAGGGAGCGGTATACAGGGCCACCAGAGAGTGTTATACAGGGCCACCAGAGCAGTATACAGGGCCACCAGGGAGCGGTATACAGGGCCACCAGGGAGCAGTATACAACTACCCCCCCCCCCCCCCCCCCCCCCCCCCCCCCCCCCCCCCCC
>BLSH010144802.1:798937-815535 GCA_018402905.1 Glandirana rugosa | reverse complement strand
CATTATCCCAAAAAAATCATCACAAAATCCTACTCGCAAATCCTCGTAAACGTAAAATAATCGTAAAAACGTCAAGAAAATCCCCTTTTTTACGAGTTTTTTGTGATAATCATCGGAAATCGTCGTAATTCCTCGCAATTACTCGTAAGTCGTAAAAAAAGACGATCATTTTGAGGGGTTCTTTGAGATTTCATCACACGTACCTGTGTATCCTGTTGCGATAAATCGTAGATCCTCGTCTTTTTAACGATTATTGTCGAAGATCCTCGAATTTTTTTGTGATCACAAGTACCTATCTCAACTCGCTTGGAGACCTTCAAGCCCAAGACGACCAGGCAGGCTTGAAGCCCTGTTTCAGGCCCAGGCCCAGGCCTGCCTTTGTCCATGCGATCGTTCGGGTTCCGTCCGGACCCGGACCCGGACTTTGTCCCGAAGTTCGGACGGACCAGCAGAACCCGAACTTCCAGAGGTTCGCTCAACTCTATCCATGAACACTAGTGTTTTTTTAAGCTCCTAGAAGCTGTTATTAGCAATTTTTCTGCTCCTAGATGCTAAATAGCGTTGTCCTATGTGTCCATGCACACTACTTTAGAGTTTCTTGGGGAGTTTTACTAGCAGAAAAAAATGCTGAATGCTCATTAACGCTCCTTAATGCTGCTAAAGGCTACTAATAGTGTTTTTTGAGCATTTTTTCCCCTAAAAGAACTGCAAAAATGCTAATAAAATGCAAATGCTCCTAAACGCTCATCCTAAAACACTACTAAAAAAACCCTATTACCAGCATTTTTTATTTAGCCTTTTTTCCAGATTTTTTAGCTTAAAAACACTAGTGGGCATGGAGCCTAAAAGCAGAACTCCGGTTACTAAAATAACAATTCACAACCAAGAAAAAAACAGCTTTTTTGCAATACTAACTTTCACTCTTCAGCTGTCCCCTGAACTATTTACTTTTCACCACTTGCTGTCCCTGGCCTTTTGGGTATAATGATGGCCAGTAACAATCTACTTGCTTCCTCTGAGACCAGGATGTCATGGACTTGCTCTCTAGGGATCATCACACAGCCTGAGCTCAGAGTACTACTATTTTGGACAATGCCCACAAATCATTATGTGTACACTGTGCCTTGTAGGAGTAAGTGACTATGGCGCAAGAGTAAATAACCATCGCTACAGACAGGGGAAGCGAGGAAGGTATGATGATGTCACTGCAAACACTTGCACATTTCTCCAATACAGTCTGCTTCCTATGGGGTTGATTTACTAAAGGCAAATAGGCTGTTCACGTTTACAAAGGAGTTTTGCCTTTGCATTTTTTCCTAGTGAATGTGGTGAAAATTCACTTTGCAAAAATACCCAATCACGTGCAAGGAAAATAAATAAAACACTATTTTTGCTTGCACATGATTGGATGGTGGAAGTCAGCAGAGCTTCACCATATTCACTAAGCTATGGCACGGTTCAAATCTGGGAGGTTCAGCAGGAACCGGATAAGATTCGAACCATGTATAGGCAGGCTGAATGTACCAAGATGATCGATCAATCAGCTTGGGTACAACCAGCATGTCAGGTTTTACCTGCAATTATCGCTAGTGGCTGCCATAGCCGCTAGCAATAATCACTGTCTTCTCCCAGCGGGCACAGTTCCTCCCCCCCACAGGGAAAAGCCGTAATGCATATGGTGGAGTTAATTTTCTTTGAACAAATTAAGCCAATTAAAGTGCCACCATTTATAAACAGAGAAATTAAACAGGGAAATAGAACATATTATATAATTCATATTCCCATAACTTAGAAGAATGAATACAGAGCATGAAGAGGACTTGGCGGAGGATGTACATACTGAGTTCTCAGACCATCTGTACAATGTCTGGCAGCAACAAAAAAAGGGAAAACAAGATACTGGGATACATATGCAAAATAATAGATTTGTAAATTGGCATGGTAATACTGGCACTGTTAAAATGCATTAGAGAGCCCACACTTTAGAAATGATCCGCAATTTTAATCCTTTCTGTAGGAAGGATATCAATGAAGGTTCACTGGAGGACAGGTGTCAAATGTATTCAGAGTTTCAGAAAGCAGGCTGTGTGCAGTTAAAGCCATTCATATACAGGCATTTCTGACAAAGTAAGTGCTAAAGTATACAAAGAAAAGACAAAATATCTATTAAGGGAAAATGAATTATAACAGAAATATATAAGCCACTATTACTGATGTAAATTCACCGTCAATCACAATGACCCACAACCCAATGATGTTTTACTGACACCATGATGACCCACCGACTGATGAAGGTGCCCTGCCTCACTATCCTTTGTAATTGACAGATCCCCATTTACTAGAATGTAAACAAACAACTGCAGATCCTGGATGATGTCATTGACCATGTTTGGTAATGACCATATAAAGTAAAGGATGTCACTCAGAATCACCTTTTTGAGATGGAACTGTGGCAGGTAACTATCATGGGGTGGTGGGTTGTTGTGGAAGTGGGGAAACATCAGACTGTGGGTCACTGTGATTGACGGTGGATATCAATTACTGGATAGCATGATCGATGAAGGATTTACATCAGGGGACTTTGGGACAATTTTACCAAGGACCGGGGGAGGTGTGGGGGGGGGGGCGGTTTGAAGGGCATTTCGGCCGTGGGTGATTTGTCAGGCGAATGGCTGGTGTTAGCACTTAAGTCACCCCAACAACATGTTTGATATGGTGTCAGGATGATCAAATCCCATTATTTCTATTACTACATTTTAATATAAAATGAAATAGTTCAACTCACCATAATGCAGAATCAGTTGGAACCCTGAGCTTGTCACTTGCCACCAGATGCAGCATGTCACTTGCCTCCGTCACCTGCCACCAGATGCAGCATGTCACTTGCCACCAGATGCAGCATGTCACTTGCCTCCGTCGCCTGCCACCAGATGCAGCGTGTCACTTGCCACCGTCACCTGCCACCAGATGCAGCGTGTCACTTGCCACCGTCACCTTCCACCAGATGCAGTGTGTCACTTGCCACCACTGACGTAGCTATAGGGGTCGCAATGGTGACCCCGCCCATGCTCCTATGGGCCTGTGCATCCTCCCTGTCAGAGTCTTCATCCCTCCTGTATCTGTCAGAGTTCCCCTCCTCTCCTGATCCCACTCCCTTCCTGTATCTTGTGTCCTGTGTCTGCATTTTCTCCCTGTACCGCCTCCCTCCCCTTGAATGCAGCTCCATGTCCCTGTGCCCAGTGTCTGGGACCCTCTCCTCTGCTGATCGCCAGATCCTCCTGCCCCCAACAACCCCACTCCATAGTGCTCACCTGCTCAGTGCTGCAGTGTCTCACCACTTCTGTCCTTTAGTTCTCATCAGCCAAGGAATGGGGATCCCAGTAGTCCCTGGTCTGCTGCTCCTTCTCCTTTGGTACCTGTGGATCTGTGCAGCCACATATGTGCAGGGTAACCTGAGCAACAAAGCGGTGAGAGACAGTGCAGAACGGGCCCCAGAGAGCCAGGAAACAGGGGCCCCACTCAGAGAGAGCAGGCTTAGTGCAGGCCCCACTCAGAGAGAGCAGGAAACATAGGCTTAGTGTGGTTGCCTGTACTGTTCCTTTAGTGTATAATGATGATTGTAGACTGTGAGATGAGACCCCAGAGCACTTCCAGCTACACTGACAGCCCCGCCATGTGTCCTATGATCTGCTCCTCACATCCTGTATACACCCACTGGCTACACAGGAACAGCGCCCCTCCCTGAAAGTGACGTCATTAGCCTTCAGTAACCACAGCCACTTGCAGCTTTTAGGCTTAGAACAAAGTAGAATTGAAGTCATGTGACAGCACTGGATACTGCAAAATAAAGGTAGAAAAACTGGGATTTTTTCATTTTGAGACATAAGGCTAAACTTAGCTCACATTAATGATTGCAGGGGAGAATTTAAATGTTAGGGTGGACTTCCACTTTAAGAATTAGGGAGTACCATGATTAAAGGATTTTAGTTCACCTTTACCAGAAAACTGCTTATGCAGATAAAGGGCATCTGTAGATAAAAACAAGTGGCATAGCTGTGCCCAAAGCTGGTGTAGGCTATAGGTGTAAGCCTAGTGTTACTGTTCACCTTTACCATCACAGGAGTGAACTCTCAAACCCTGAGCTCAGACTTGCTACATCAGTAAAGAGAAAGTGCATGCAAGAGGGTTTGAAATTGAATCAGAGAAAGAGCTCACTCCTGATGGGGAAGGTGAACAGTGACACTAGGCTACTTTTAGCAATGTCCTTATTCAACTTTGCTCAGAGCTGCACAGCTTGTTTTTATCTACAGGCATTTTTTTGGTAAAGGTGAACTATGCCTTTAAAAGTTTGGAGATTGCCTCCATAAGTTAGGGAAGGTGTCATAGTTACATAGTTACATTGTTAGTCAGGTTGAAAAAAGACACAAGTCCATCTAGTTCAACCAAAAAAAAAATAGAAAAATTATATATAACCATACAATCCCTTATACAATCCTTCACCCACAGTTGATCCAGAGGAAGGCAAAAAAAAACAGCAAAGCATGATCCAATTTGTTATAGTGGGGGAAAAAATTCCTTCCCGACCCCCCAAGAGGCAATCAGATTCACCCTGGATCAACTTTACCTAAAAATGTTAGTACCCAGCAATATTATTTACATTAAGGAAAGAATCTAGGCCTTTTTAACCACTTGCCGACCGTCAATCGGCAATTGACGGCGGCAAGATGGCTCTGTAACGCGGATCGCCGTCATACGACGGCGGGCGCGTGATCGAGCCTAGTGGGCGCGCGCGCGCCGCCGGAGGCGCGCCCGCGCGCTCACTGTGTCCGGGGAGGGCCGGGGAGCGGGTGCGGCGGCTTCGATTGCCGCCGGCCACCCGCGATGGCCCCCCCGGAGCGAATGAGCGGAGGTCCGTGTATGTAAACACGGACCTCCGCTCTGTGAGAGGGGGAAGGGAGTGATCACAGCCTTCCTGTACATGAAGGCTGTGACCACTTCCCTTCCCCTGTTAGGGCAGTCCCCCCACAGTTAGAACACGCCCAGGGAACATAGTTAACCCTTAGAGCGCCCCCTGCAGGTTAACCCCTTCACTGCCAATGACATTTACACAGTAATCAGTGCATTTTTATAGCACTGATCGCTGTATAAATGCCAATGGTCCCAAAAAAGTGTCAAAATGGTGCGACATGTCCGCTGAAATATCGCAGTACCGCTAAAAATCGCAGATCGCCGCCATTATTAGTAAAAAATAAAAAAAAATAAAAACCCCAAAAATGAATTCTCATCATCCGTAAACGCGGCCACTTTTGCGCAAACCAATCAATAAACGCCGATTGCGATTTTTTTTATCGCAAATATGAGGAAGAATATAAATCGGCCAAAAACGGTGAAAAAAAATGTTTTTTTATATTTTTTTTTTTGATTTATATTTTAGCAAAAAGTAAGAAATTTGGGTTTTTTTGCAAAATTGTCGCTCTTCTTTTGTTTATAGCGGCGATCAGAAATGACGCAGAGGGGATCAAATACCACCAAAAGAAAGCTCTGTTTGTGGGAAAAAAAGGACGCAAATTTCGTTTGGGTACAACTTCGCACGACCGCGCAATTGTCAGTTAAAGCGACGCAGTGCCGAATCGCAAAAAGGGCTCCGGTCCTAAAGCTGGAAATCCTTCCGGTCCTTAAGTGGTTAAAGCAATCTACCGTGCTGGACAAAACTACCTCTGGAAGGAGTCTATTTCACATTTTCACAGCTCTAACTGTGAATAAACCTTTCCGTATTTGGAGATGAAATCTTTTTTCCTCTAGACTTAAAGCATGCCCACTTGTCCTTTGTGATGACCTTAAAAGTGAATAACTCAACACCAAGTTTATGAATTTCTACATGTTGATTATATCTCCTCTTAATCTCCTCTTCTCAAGAGAGAATAAATTCAGTTCCTCTAATCTTTCCTCATAGCTGAGCTCCTCCATGCCTCTTATTCGTTTGGTTGCCTTTCTCCCTTTGAGAACTGGTGCCCAAAACTGAACTGCATATTCCAGATGAGGTCTTACTAGTGATTTGTACAGAGGCAAAATTATGTCTCTATCCCTGGGTCCATACCTCTCTTAATACAAGAAAGGATTTTGCTTGCTTTGTAAACTGCAGCTTGGCATTGCATGCCATTATTAAGCTTGTGGTCTACCAAAACCCCCAGATCCTTCTTCACTATGGATTCCCCCCAGTTGTACTCTCCCTAGTATGTACGATGCATGCATATTCTTAGCCCCCAAATCCCAAATACATAACTTTATATTTATCAACATTAAACCTCATTCACCACATAGTCGCCCAATTAGACAGTGTATTGAGGTCTGCTTGTAAGTTGGAGACATCCTGTAAGGACGTTATCCCACTGCATAACTTGTTGTCATCTGCAAACACTGAAATGGTACTTTTAATCCCAGACCCAATATCATTTATAAATATATTGAAAAGTATGGGTCCCAACACTGAACCTTGGGGTACACCACTGATAACCTTAGACCATTCAGAATAAGAATCATTAACCACTACTCTCTGAATTTGGTTTTTTAGCCAGTTTTCTATCCATTTACAAACTGATCTTTCCAAGCCTGTAGACTTTGCCTTACACATTAGCCGTGTGTAGGGAACGGTGTCAAATGCTTTTGCAAAATCCAAGTATACCACGTCCACAGCCACCCCTCTGTCCAAGGTTTTACTTACCTCCTCATAAAAAGAAATCAGGTTTATTTGACAACTTTTGTCTTTCACGAATCCATGCTGTCTGTTGCTTAAAACATTTTTTTCCAACAAGAATTCATCTATGTGGTCTTTTATTAAACTCTCCAGTATCTTCCCAGCTATAGAAGATAAACTAACAGGTCTATTGTTACCTGGTAAAGACTTTGATCCCTTTTTAAATATGGGCACCACATTGGCCCTATGCCAATCCAGTGGTACTATTCCAGTCATTAAGGAGTCCCTAAAAATTATATACAATGGCTTTGAAATGACAGAGCTCAATTCCTTTAGGATCCGTGGATGGATGCCATCTGGTCCAGGTGCTTTATCTACCTTTATTCTGTCTAAATACTGCTGGACCATTTCACTTTTGAGCCATTGTGGATCATTTGGGGCTGTGTCACTACCAACCCCAACGTGGACATGAGCTCCCCCATGCTCCTTTGTATACACAGAGCTGAAGAATGTATTTAATATGTTTGCCTTCTCTTTGTCCCCAGTCACGAAATCTAGATTTTTTTTTAAAGGGCCTACATGCTCAGACCTGACCTTTTTACTATTAATATATTTGAAATTTTTGGGGGGGGTTTGTCCTACTATGTTTTGCAATCTGTCGTTCGTTTTGAATTTTTGCGTCCTTGATTTCCTTTTTACATATTCTGTTATATTCTTTTTAACATTTAAAAGATGATAGTGTTCCTTCAATTTTATATTTTTAAATGCTCTTTTCTTATCATTTATAACTTTTTTAACTTTGGCCGTGAGCCACATAGGTTTTATATTTAGCCTTTTAAACTTATTGCCCATGGGAATATACTTTGCAGTGAGTTTGCATACAGTCTGTTTATAACATTTTACCTTGTGATTTTACTGCACTTCTGTCTTTGTCTGATTCATGGTTCCTAACAGGAACATAGCCCTTCCCAATAAAGTAACATATTTTGTAATAAGCTCTACATTGCATCTTTCATTTTTTTTTTTCTTTTTTTGTGTTAAGACCTCTGTTCTATTTTTTGCATGGGGCCTTTCTTTATCCACATGGATCATCCTACGTGGATATGCCGTGGCTTGAATTTTTTTTTGTAAGCCTAGGCTATGATTTCAAAAATCTTGTGTTTCTGAGCAGTACCTGTGTAACTGTTGGAATAGCCCAATTGGAATTCCTCTGAGGAGCCGTGGATACTGGTTGATGGTGTGGAGAGGAGGCAGGAGTTGCCTACTGTTAGACTTCTAAAAGGGATCATTTATCCAGTGGTGCCATGTTTGGGAGTGTAAGATTGAGAAATTAAATTTCATTAATTCTACTCACCAATGAAAACTACCAAAGTATTGGCACCCCTCTCCGCACCACCAGCACATTACTTGTGTAGCAAAGAGCGTGTTAACCAAAAAAAGCCTACCATATGCAAGAGCAAAGCTGTGCCATCCTAGATGCAGGCATTCCTAGGCTGGAGCACAAGCAGCACTCAATGCCACTCTGAATTGTTCTAGAAAATATCTCCCATTAAAGTTTAACCCATCATTTAATTAGGAATGCACTTTGTTCTTCAGCCAGGGGATATTGTTGATCCAACCTTTATCACAATATTTTCTCAGTATGTACCCTATGTCAAATACAAAAGAAGGTTATTGCACAACAAGTTGCTGCAGTTTTTAATCTACAAATTTCCCAATCTGTTTTAAAGGACTGTCCTTACCTGAGATTATCGGCCTTTCAGAAGGCAGTAATAAGTACTTGTGAATGTTATGGATTTTATAAAAGTTGATATATTGTTATTTTTCTACTCTCAAAAATTCCAATTAACATTTGGTGATAAGCCCCCCTGGAAGGCCAAATTAAGTATTTTAATTCTAATTTAGCCTATGGACCATGTTCGGGAAGGGGTTGTGTTCAATAGGTTCATAACAGTTGATGTCAGTTTTTTATTTATAAACTTCTGCTAGATAGTAACATAAACTTCTTAGATTATGTACCTTGGCCCACGTTAGGGCCTATTCTTGTGTGATTATGCAGAGGGTCTAAGACAACCTTTTTAATATTCCTAGATTGTAAGCTCTAATGAGCAGGGCCCTCTGATTCCTCCTGTATTGAATTGTATTGTAATTGTACTGTTATAATATTGTAAAGCGCTGTGCAAACTGTCGGCGCTATATAAATCCTGTATAATAATAATAATAATAATGGAAGAACCCTTGATATAATGTTTTGGCTCAATGGAACCCCTGCTAATAATAAGTGTATTTATATGACAGAATATATGGAAGGTGGAGGCTCCTTAAGAACCAATTTAAAGAATTAGGTTGCAAGATGAAGGGAAGGACCTCCAAGGCAATATTCTCTGAAATATTGCCTATGCCATGCGCAATACAGGAACGGCAGGGGGAGATTAGAGCCCAGAATGCATGGCTAAAGACCTGGTGTAAGGAGGAGGGCTTTGGGTTTTTAGAGCACTGGGCTGACTTTTCATTGTGGTGCAACCTATATGCTAAAGATGGTTTGCACCTAAATGTAAGGGGGTCTGTTGTGCTAGGGGAGAGGTTTATGGGAAGGCTGGAGGAGTATTTAAACTAGGATTGAGGGGGGAGGGTGCATTAGATTATAATGGGGTAGACATGTCAGATAGGAGTCAGCCCCTATTGGTGGGTGGAATGGGGAAAGATGGCAGGAGGGCTATCGATGATGATATGAAGGTTCCCATGTTACAATCAACCATTGGAAATGGTACTGTTTGTACTAAAATTAAAAATATGCAACATACATGTGCAAAATGTGACAGTGAATTAAAGTGTTTGTTCACCAATGCCAGAAGTCTGTCAAGCAAAATAGGTGAATTGGAAGCTCTGGTGCATGAGGAAAACTATGATTTGATTGGTATAGCTGAATCTTGGCTTTATTCTTCACATGACTAGGCTATTAATATTCCTGGCTATGCTCTCTTCGGAAAGACAGGGTAAAACGGAAGGGTGGGGGTGTCTGTCTCTATGTGTGATTGAGGACCTAGTTGATGGAGAGTGTGATGAGTCTGAAGCATTATGGGTAGATCTGCATAAGGGTGTGCACACTGCAAAGGTTGTCATTGGAGTTTGTTATAGAGCTCCCAGTGTTAAAGAGGAGGTGGAGATTCTGCTCCTTGCACAGATGAAAAGAGTTGCAAGGGCTGAGACAGTGATAATAATGGGGAATTTTAACTACCCAGAAATTAACTGGAGTAATGGCACTACTGGGTCAGTTAAAGGGCAAAAATGTATAAACCTATTACAGGACAATTTTATGGTACAGATTATTGAGGCCCCAACTAGGAATGACGCTTTGCTGGATCCGGTAATCTCAAACCATGCAGAGCTTATTACCAATATTCATATAAAAGAACATCTGGGTAACAGTGACCATAACATAATTTCATACGGGAAAGATAAAAACACTTAATTTTAAGAGAGCAAATTTTACAAAGATGAGGGCTCCAGGACTTAGACTGAAAAGGAATATTGGCATTGATGAACACACAACAGAAATGGGAATTTTTAAAAAAAACTGTATGCAAACTCACTGTAAAGTATATTCTCATGGGCAATACATTTAAAAGGCTAAAAATAAAACCTATGTGGCTCACGGCCAAAGTTAAAAAAGGTATAAATGATAAGAAAAGAGCATTTAAAAATATAAAAATGAGGGAACACTATCATCTTTTAAATGTTACAAAGAATATAACAGAATATGTAAAAAGGAAATCAAGGATGCAAAAATTCAAAACGAAGGACAGATTGCAAAAGATAGTAGGACAAACCAGTAAGCAAAGGCGTGACCGCACATGAGTGCAGTGAATAAACATAGATTTATTGTAAAAATCAAATAGTTTCCATAATAACTGCAGACATAGGACAAAACCACAAGCACAAACACAAGGTTGACGCGTTTCACAGACTACATATCGGCTTAGTCATAGCCCTCGTAGGACAAACCCCCAAAAAATTCTTCAAATGTATTAATAGTAAAAAGTTCAGGTCTGAGCATATAGGCCCTTTACAAAATAATCTAGAGTGCATGACTGAGGACAAAGAGAAGGCAAACTTATTAAATACATTCTCCAGCTCTGTGTATACAAAAGAGCATGGCGGAGCTCATGTCCACAATGGGGTAGTAATGACACAGCGACAAAATGATCCACAATGGCTCAAAAGTGAAATGGTCCAGAAGTATTTAGACAGAATAAAGGTGGATAAAGCACCTGGACCAGATGGCATCCATCCACGGATCCTAAAAGAATTGAGCGCTGTCATTTCAAAGTCATTGTATCTAATTTTTAGGGACTCCTTAATGACTGGAATAGTACCACTGGATTGGCGTAGGGCCAATGTGGTGCCCATATTTAAAAAGGGATCAAAGTGTTTAGCAAGTAACTATAGACCTGTTAGTTTAACTTCTACAGCTGGGAAGATACTGGAGAGTATAATAAAAGACCACATAGATTAATTCTTGTTGGAAAAAAATGTTTTAAGCAACAGACAGCATGGATTCATGAAAGACAGAAGTTGTCAAACAAACCTGATTTCTTTTTATGAGGAGGTAAGTAAAACCTTGGACAGAGGGGTGGCTGTGGATGTAGTATACTTGGATTTTGCAAAAGCGTTTGACACCATTCCCCACACACAGCTAATGTGTAAGGTAAAGTCTACATGCTTGGAAAGATCAGTTTGTAAATGGATAGAAAACTGGCTAAAAGACCGAATTCAGAGAGTAGTGGTTAATGATTCTTATTCTGAATGGTCTAAGGTTATCAGTGGTGTACCCCGAGGTTCAGTGTTGGGACCCTTACTTTTCAATACATTTATAAATGATATCGGGTCTGGGATTAAAAGTACCATTTCAGTGTTTGCAGATGACACCAAGCTATGCAGTGGAATAACATCCTTACAGGATGTCTCCAAATTTCAAGCAGACCTCAATGCACTGTCTAATTGGGCGACTATGTGGCAAATGAGGTTTAATATTGATAAATGTAAAGTTATGCATTTGGGGGCTAAGAATATGCATGCATCGTACATACTAGGGGGAGTACAACTGGGGGAATCCATAGTGGAGAAGGATCTGGGGGTTTTGGTAGATCATTAAGCGGTTTCCAAAATTCTTTCTTGTATTAAGAGAAGTATGGACTCCAGAGATAGAGACATCATTTTGCCCCTGTACAAATCATTAGTAAGACCTCATCTGGAAGTTGCAGTTCAGTTTTGGGCACCAGTTCTCAAAAAGGGTATCGGGAACTGGAGAAAGTGCAGAGAAGGGCAACCAAACGAATAAGAGGCATGGAGGAGCTCAGCTATGAGGAAAGATTAGAGGAACTAAATGTATTCTCTCTTGAGAAGAGGAGATTAAGGGGATATGATCAACATGTACAAATACATACAGTATCTCACAAAAGTGAGTACACCCCTCACATTTTTGTAAATATTTTATTATATCTTTTCATTTGACAACACTGAAGAAATGACACTTTGCTACAATGTAAAGTAGTGAGTGTACAGCTTGTATAACAGTGTCAATTTGATGTCCCCTCAAAATAACTCAACCCACAGCCATTAATGTCTAAACCGCTGGCAACAAAAGTGAGTACACCCCTAAGTGAAAATGTCAAAATTCATCCCACAGTGTCAATATTTTGTGTGGCCACCATTATTTTCCAGCACTGCCTTAACCTTATTGGGCATGGAGTTCACCAGATCTTCAAAGGTTGCCACTGGAGTCCTCTTCCACTCCTCTATGATGACATCAAGGAGCTGGTGGATGTTAGAGACCTTGCGCTCCTCCAACTTCCCTTTGAGGATGCCCCACAGAAGCTCAATAGGGTTTAGATCTGGAGACATGCTTGGCCAGTCCATACCCTCAGCTTCTTTAGCAAAGCAGTAGTCATCTTGGGTGTGTGTTTGGGGTTGTTATCATGTTGGAATACTGCCCTGTGGCTCAGTCTCTGAAGGGAGGGGATCATGCTCTGCTTCAGTATGTCACAGTACATGTTGCCATTCATGGTTCACCCAATGAACTGTAGCTCCCCCGCGCTGGCAGCACTCATGCAGCCCCAGACCATGACACTCCCACCACCATGCTTGACTGTTGGCAAGACACTTGTCTTTGTACTCCTCACCTGGTTGCCACCACACACACTTGGCATCATCTGAACCAAATAAGTTTATCTTGGTCTCATCAGACCACAGGACATGGTTCCAATAATCCATGTCCTTAGTCTGCTTGTCTTCAGCAAACTGTTTGCAGGCTTTCTTGTGCATCATCTTTAGAAGAGGCTTCCTTCTGGGACGACAGCCATGCAGACCAATTTGATGCAGTGTGCGGCGTACTGTCTGAGTCTTGACAGGCTGACCCCCCACCCCTTCAACCTCTGCAGCAATGCTGGCAGCACTCATATGTCTATTTCCCAAAGACAACCTCTGGATATGACGCTGAGCACGTGCACTCAACTTCTTTGGTTGACCATGGCGAGGCCTGTTGTGAGTAGAACCTGTCCTGTTAAACCGATGTATGGTCTTGGCCACCATGCTGCGGCTCAGTTTCAGGGTCTTGGCAATCTTCTTATAGCCTAGGCCATCTTTATGTTGAGCAAAAATTCTTTTTTTCAGATCCTCTATGCCATGAGGTGCCATGTTGAACTTCCAGTGGCCAGTATGAGAGCGTGAGAGCGATAACACCAAATTCAACACACCTGATCCCCATTCCCACCTGAGACCTTGTAACACTAACAAGTCACATGACATCCTGGAGGTAAAATGGCTAATTGGGCCCAATTTGGACACTTTAACTTAGGGGTGTACTCACTTTTGTTGTCAGAGGTTTAAACGTTAATGCTTGTTTGTTGAGTTATTTGGAGGGGACAGCAAATTTACGCTGTTATGCAAGCTGTACACTCACTACTTTACATTGTAACAAAAGTGTTATTTCTTCAGTGTTGTCACATGAAAAGATGTAATAAAATATTTACAAAAATGTGAGGGGTGTATTCACTTTTGTGAGATACGGTAAGTGGTCCATATAGTGAACTTGGTGTTGAGTTATTTACTTTAAGGTCATTACAAAGGACAAGGGGGCACTCTTTACGTCTAGAGGAAAAAAGATTTAATCTCCAAATATGTAAAGATTTCTTCACAGTTAGAGCTGTGAAAATGTGGAATAGACTCCCTCCAGAGGTGGTTTTGGCCAGCACGGTTGATTGCTTTAAAAAAGGCCTGGATTCTTTCCTTAATGTAAATAATATAACTGGGTACTAACATTTTTAGGTAAAGTTGATCCAGGGTGAATCCGATTGCCTCTCGGGGGATCAGGAAGGATTTTTTTCCCCGCTATAGCAAATTGGAGCATGCTTTGCTGGGGTTTTTGCCTTCCTCTGGGTCAACTGTGGGTGAAGGATATATGGGACTGTATGGTTATATATAATTTTTCTATTTTTTTTTTTTTTTTGGTTGAACTAGATGGACTTGTGTCTTTTTTCAACCTGACTAACTATGTAACTATGTAGCTCACAAAACTTTAGTGTGATGGTCATTGAAAAGAATGCTTCTTATATTTGTGGTCATTGGGAATAATCCCCTCATTATAGCTAAGAAGATAGTTGGTGTCACTGGTTACTCATCTGACAGGAAGAAATTGCTTATTGTTTAAGGACACCTACCAACCTCTGGAGGAACCCTAGGGTTCCTCGGAACCCTGGTTAAGAAACCCCGGTCTAAGGCTACCATGACGCCATAATAATCCCAGCATTTCATTAAAGTGGAAGTCCGCCCTAACACTAAAATTGCTACATCTATAGACATTCACAATCTAACACGAACCTATCTAACCTTGTAAAGAAGAAATTACTATACATACCTTTTTTGAAGCCGCTCCAGTCCAGACTCCAGCGGCGGAAGCTCTGCAAAGGACACAGCCGACAACGGCTGTGAAATGAATGGGAAGTGATGTCACCCATAGAGTTACTATGGGGCTTCCGTTGATGGCTGCCTCCTCTGCACCCACCACCACAGTGAACACAGCTGACAGCTCAGCATGGGATTGGGTCAGATCGGGTTCAGAAAAGGTATGTATACTGATTTCTTCTTTACAGATAAGTTAGTGTTAGATCATGGATGTCTATAGATGTAGCGATTTTAGTGTTAGGCTGGACTTATCCTTTAATAGAAATCTGTCTTTAGTAAATATCTCTGATTAAACCTAAAGCTATGCACCCTGTCAACATGAACATTCAGACTTCTTAATGTACACTGTAGGTATTACCAAACGAGGACTTATTGCTCTGCTAACATAATTGCCAAGTTATATACCATGGCTGTTGTTTATGTTGTTTGTACTTATACATCTAATATTGTACTTATATCCTTTTATTTTGTTTTCTGTACTACACACATTCTTTTGGTGGCTGAGGATTTCAGCTAATACCCTTTCCAATGATTTGGTGAGAAGGAATATTGAAATTGAAGGGTTAATAGGGCTTGTTGGGGTGCGTATTTTGTGGTTAAGGATTCTGTTATTCTTTAACTGCTTTTTTGAAAATCAAAACAAAAGAAATACAAAAAAAAATTTTTTACCATCACCTTCTACAGATACCCCATGCCATCTCAAAATGTTAGTGGTTTTCTATCTGGACATTTTTCTGTGTAAATCAAGCACCTATTTTACTGTTAGAGTGTTGTCAATCCTTACAAATTTTGTTTTACAGGCCAGACTATTGGACAGAAGAACATTTTCTCTTGTGTGATGGTTAAAGGAAAGGAAATGACGAAGGCTATAACTTCAGACATGCTATGTCTCTCCCTGCTGTTGTGCTCCTAACTCCTTGGTAGTGTTACAGAAAAAAAAGAGGCTGTGTCTACCACCCGTTATTCCTTTCTCATGAATTCCTGGTTGTATAGCTAGAACAATGTGCCCTAAGTGTGTGAGGTCAGGGGCAGCCTAACACAACTTGTTATTCTACTCTTTCTGTTATCCTTCTGCACAGGTAAAGAGCAGACTGGAAGCAGCTTGAATCTGCTGATGATAACTGAGATTTTTTTGTGATTTACTGTCTGACCTGATCCTACAATGAACAGAACATTTTCAGGCTATCATTATAATTTAACCATCTGTTCTTTCAAGATTTATATTTATGTGTTTTTCCTTTTTTTGCAAAAACAGAGAAATGTTCCGAAGATGCAGCTTATTCCTGAACAATAAAAAAGGGGATGCATTAGAACTAAATCAACACTAGAGGAACCATCACTACATGCAGCATCTGGTGCCTTTATACAGCCATTGAGGACAGGGCCCTATCCACCACTGAATAGGGAATATGGGTTCAGTACTACAATTTATTATTGGAATATGAACACCATACCGCTAATATAAAAATATAAGCTTTGTCTTGCATTGTGCCTACAACAGTCTGGTGTTTATGGTTAGAGTTGAGCGAACACCTGGAAGTTCGGGTTCTGCTGGTCCGTCCGAACTTCGGGACAAAGTCCGGGTCCGGGTCCGGACGGAACCCGAACGATCGCACGGACAACGAACCCCATTGAAATCAATGGGGACCCGAACTTTTAGGCACAAAAATGGCTGTAGGAAAGTCCTGGAAAGCCCCAGAGGGCTGCAAAAGGAAGTAAAATGGGGGTAAGGGTAGGGCAAGTGCCCTACAAAAAATGGGGACAGGGAAATAACTGTAAATATTTTTAAAAAAATAAAAACATAAAAAAAGCAAAAATGGAGGTGAATGTGGATCATCTTCAAACTGTGTCTGAAAAGTATTAATTAACGGTAGAAGCCATATAACTGTTCTAAAATCATCTTCAAACTAGGGCAAGTGCCCTACAAATAAATGGGGATAGG
>BLSH010144802.1:778639-796993 GCA_018402905.1 Glandirana rugosa | reverse complement strand
CTCTTCTGGCAACGTCGGTCCTCCCGACCGTCCCAGACCTCCCCCTACCCGACCCTCGTCAGCAGGTAGTCCGGCCGTTCGTGTCATCTTGAAAAGGATGTGTAGCCCCTAGTTGAAAGGGACGGACATTACCCGCCAGGACTCCGACACGATTAGACCCCGTCCGAAGTGTCGTCTTCTACCTCCGGACTATTTATAGGGAAGCACAGAGTTTACATTGCGTTCATTGCACGTCCTCTCTCTTCTTCCTCAACACGTCGTTTACTACACGACGTCCTTCCTCGTATATGTCCCTCACGTCTTAATAATCCGTTCAGATATTAATGAGTTTTTGGAATCATTGAGAACATGGTTGTTGTTCAATAATAAAATTATTCCTCAAAAATACAACTTGCCTAATAATTCTGCACTCCCTGTATATGCTCCTTCCTGCAGCACATCATTTGCTGCACAACTCCTTCTTCTCTCTCCTGCACGTTACTTGCGTTACATTTGAGACACGAAGGGATATTTATCAGGCCTCCATCTTCTGCTGTGAAGCCTGCCCCAGATTAGCACAGCCTCAGGACCGCCCATTACAGGCAGGGAAAGTTGATCCCCGATGTGTAGGAAAAGTTCTACTGTGCTTGCCGGCCTGATGGACGACTGCTCCCAGCCCATCCCCCTCCAGACCCTGCCAGCCCTCCTGGCTGCAACGGTCTTCTCCACTGCCACCGTGACACTCCAGTCACCTGCTGGCCTCTGCATCCTTTCCAGACTGTCTCTCACCCCAGACTGCTCAGGCATGCCTCTCCTCCAGTTCCCCGGGGCTGCATCACTCACCTCTGTGACTTTTAGTTCCTCCCATAGATCTCCCCAATAGTACTCTCTCCGCTGTCCTTTCCACTCTGCCTTGTGCCTGCCACCGAATTCTCACTCCATCTGGCTGCACCCAAGCTCTTCCCGGCCAGGTTCACCCCCCAGACTGGGGGATCCCCAGGGCCATGACAGCCGCACACTCATCTCTGCTCTCTTGAACCCCATACCAAACTCCTCCCCCAGTGGGCTGACCCCAAGTATTTGAGGAGGCCTGCCCCCTGCCAATCTGGATTGGTCAGGGCTCCCCAGAACACTCCAGATGGCTACACCCCCTCCCACCTCTCTTTCCAGAACTTTCCACCAGCCTCTGGAAAGAAGTGGGAGGACCTGGTGACCTCATCTGTGAATCCACAGAAAGGAATGTGGGAGTCCCCCACGCAATTGGACGTTTTAAAGGCACACCACAAGATAACCAAAGAAATTGATAAAATTATACTTTTATTACAGCATTAATAAAAACAAAGCAGAATGCTTTCACAAGTACAAAAAATGAGCACATCTATGCTCAAACATGAATGATTTCCAAGTCTTTGTTAGTTATAGTCATATACCCAAAACAGCGATACCAGCTACCAAAACAACCATGATGTGTATGCAATAGGTCGACGTGTTTCGCTTCAGATCAAGCTTCTTCAGGACCTTATCACAGCATGGATGTGGGTTGTTGGGGAGCTCCATATAAGATATAGAATCGATGGAGAAAATAATATTCCATATTCTGATATATATATATATATTTTAGGACTATACCCTCAGCCTACTGTGTCACTATCTGCAGACCTGGGGACTGATGAATGTCTCCCCTATGTCCGCCCCCATGAATGCTCTCTTGGGTTGCATCCAGTCAAATGTAAGCACTATCTCTAAATACATGCAGCATATAGTAAAATGTACCTAATGTGAAGGATGAATTATTAAATGTTTGAATACTGATATATATTGCTCTCTTCTTCTTGTTAAGCTACCCCAACAACCGACAGCGAAACTGAAGCGAAACGTGTCGACCTATTGTATACACATCATGGTTGTTTTGGTAGCTGGTATCGCTGTTTTGGGTATATGACTATAACTAACAAAGACTTGGAAATCATTCATGTTTGAGCATAGATGTGCTCATTTTTTGTACTTGTGAAAGCATTCTGCTTTGTTTTTATTAATGCTGTAATAAAAGTATAATTTTATCAATTTCTTTGGTTATCTCGTGGTGTGCCTTTAAAACGTCCAATTGCGTGGGGGACGCCCACATTCTTTCTGTAGTTGCTATTTTGGGACGGTGGCACGCTCAAGAAAGCTTCCTGTTCTGTTCTCATCTGTGAATCATCCCAGTCCTACCTGAGCCACTCCCAGCCCAGAAATCAAAACAACCAGACCTTGCTAAATTTTCCTCACGTAACAAAAATCTTAATTCCTAGCACCTACCTACTGTAGAGGGCGCTACACTCACCCCCCACTAAGCCTCAGCTGGTCCCAAGCTGATAAAATTTACAAAAAAGCGCTCCTGGGCCCAGGAGCAAGAGCATCCCAAAACAAAAATGAGGGAGGGGAAAAAGGGAACAAACTGGGACGGGGAACTGTACAAATAATTTAAGTACAAAAATATAGTGGAACCATCTCTGTAAATTATTCACACTGTACAGTATAATACATTCCTAGCTACAAGTCCCTGCAACTAGCCACATATAGAAACAATATACATTCCTCAGGCAGAGCACTTTCCTCAGAAGAAAAGTACTCTGCCCGCATAATTGTAAAAAGGTTGTTGACTCTCGATGGATAGGGATGAATAGCCGTTCCATCCCTGGAATCCTAAGAGAAAAACAACTAACTACAACTATCTACAAAAACAGGCCTATTGAGAGGGAGGTCATAGGCCTCCCTATAGAGCAACATATCACACATAGTAACCACATTTCGTCTTTACCTGCCTGCACTGTCAGTGAGGGGTTATAATTTCACTGCAGGAGCAGAAAAGGGGAAAAGTCAGTAATAAGAGTTCCTCTTTAAAGTTCCTGGTGGGAGACGCCCCTCCCCGGACAACAGGTTTTAAAAAGGTAAATGAAAAGGGCACACCTCACCCAAGTGTCCTTCCAATGGGTAAGTCCCTTCCACTGGGGCACAGGGTGGCAGGCTGGTTTGTCCTGCAATCAGGAGGATATGAACACTCCGCTGCTCCACCAGCAGTCTCTGAAGTATCCCTACACCGGCTGTAACTCCAACAGTCCTTCAGATGTAGTAACGGGATTGCGCAACCTCTTCCTGCCTCTCCCTTCCTCCCGAATAGAAATAGAAAATCTCTTTGCGGGTTGGTCAGGCTTAATTACCATTACACAGTCCCTCCAATTAGCATGCCCAAGGCTCCACTCTTTCTTTAAATCCACAAACCTTTCCCAGCAGCTGCTATCAGGTCCCCGCAAAGGCTTAGGTACATGAAGGTAGTACCATGTCATCTCATCTTCCCACTCCTCCCTGGAGCTCTCGACAATGTTCATGACATGGGGTGGGAGATAGGGGTAGTCCAGGCCCCACTCCAGGGCAACTTTCCACTGAATTTCCCTTTGGTACTGAGAAAGCCTAGGTAGACTCTTAACCTTCCCTCTCCTTGGCCGAATTTAGGTGTCCGGCAATTTAATCACCACTTGACAATAGGTTGCTGCCCTGGTCTGGGTGGTGAAAGGCCTGTTAAAGAAGGTATGGCTGCTGGTATTGGGGATACCTGCTGTATCACTTGAATCCTGCAAGGGTCCCGACACATCCCCTTCTGAGAGGGCATCTACAGTGCAGGAACTCCCCGTCTCCTACTCTTCACCAGACCCCTCACTTGGAGACTACCACTCCACCAGGTGTTCCATGGAGCCAAACTCTGCCAGCAGTCTGGGTGACCCCCAGTCTATGGCCCTGTCCTCAGCTTGGCTCAACAGAGGGAGCCTCCTCCTCAGCTACTGACTCCAGCCTAGCTGAGGTGACTATGGGTTGGGACTCGGCAGGCATTTCAGGGACCCGGACTCCCGCACGGCAGTACTTACAGTCTCCGGGTCCCCAACCAGACCACAGGCCACGACAGCCTTCTCTTCCCCTCTGTCCTCTGTGTTCACGGGGGAGTTGCCAGGCTACCGCTCTACCTACTTTTGGGTGGTGACACCAGGCCCGATCCGGCCCTCTGGGGACTTCCGCGGCTACGGATGAAAAAGCCCTGATTGCAGGTCCACCTCCTCATGGCTCAGTGTCTAGCCTGCTTAGGGCATCCAAGTGAGAGCTAACAAACTCACTGACTATTTATACACCAACACTAAGTGTGATTTAAAAAGCCACAAATGTGAGAAATGAACCTTTAATTATCATTTTAACCTGTGTGTGCCACCTTCTGTGTCTGTACCAAGGCCAAACATTCCAGGGTATGTAAACTTTTTAGCAGGGCCATTTGGGTGATTTCTGTTATCATTATGATATAAAAAGGATCCAAAAAACTATGTGATAATAAATGGCTTCATGTGATTACTATCCTTAACCACTTCAGCCCCCGAAGGATTTACCCCCTTCCTGACGAGAGAACTTTTTGCGATTTGGTACTGCGTCACTTTAACTGACAATTGCGCGGTCGTGCGACGTTGTACCCAAACAAAATTGACGTCCCTTTTTCCCCACAAATAGAGCTTTCTTTTGGTGGTATTTGATCACCTCTGCGTTTTTTATTCTTTGCGCTATAAACAAAGAGCAACAATTTTGAAAAAAAAGTAATATTTTTTACTTTTTGTTATAATACATATCCAAAAAAAAATATAAAAAAACAAATTTTTTCATCAGTTTAGGCCAAAATGTATTCTTCTACATATTTTGGTAGATAAAATCGCAAAAAGCATTTATTGATTGGTTTGCGCAAAAGTTATAGTGTCTACAAACTGTGAGAATTGATTTATGGCATTTTTTTATTTATTTTTTTACTGGCAATGGCGGCAATCTGCGATTTTTTTTCTTATCGGGACTGCGATACTGCGGCAGACAGATCGGACACTTTTGACACTTTTTTGGGACCATTGACATTTATACAGCGATCAGAGCTAAAAATAGCCACTGATTACTGTATAAACGTCACTGGCAGGGAAGGGGTTAATACTAAGGGGGCAATCAAGGGGTTAAGTGTGTTCCCTCAGCGTGTTCTAACTGTGTAAGGGCTGGGCTGGCAGGGGCATGACAGATCTAACTGATCCCAATTACAGGGATCAGTAGATCCCTGTCATGTCCCCTGATAGAATGGGGAACCGTGGTTACATAGGCGGTTCCCCGCTCTTCCTCTGTATTAGGCGATTGCGGGTCGCCGGTGAACATCGAGGCACACTCATGCAGCGTGCGGCGGGCATGAGAGCATGCCCCCGCAGGCACGCGCCCGCCCACTAAATGCGGCTGAGCAAATCACCATTTGTAGACGGCGATTATAGCAGCACTGCCACAGTGCAGCAGTAAAATCGGGAAGCGATTAAACAAAAGACAGTTTTTTGGCATGATCAGTCATATTTTCAATATTACTGCCAAACTTTCACAATTTCTGCCAGGGTATGCAAACGTTTGAGCACAACTGTATATTAATATTTGTATAACTATGTTGATATTGCATTGTATGATTGCTGCTTTCCCATGTTTATTTTTCTTTTGTCACATTTACCCTTTTTTCTGTTATTTATGTCTAGTAGCACGCCTCCTCCTATTAGATGTGTGAAAACACAAACGTTAGGACTATACAAAATGATTATATTGAACCCCACCTCCGGGAAAAAAATTAACCCCCTTCCCACTGTTCCCCTGCCACAACCCTCCTTTCCATTCATCTGTGTTTTTTCTTTTTTTTTACATGCCTTCTAAAGAGATGATTTACTCACCTAAGGCCCCTCTCTGGGGTCCCTCACAGACATTGTTTCCAACTTGTAATTTGTTTCACACCAGTTTATACAAAGAATGACATTTTCTTTCATAGCATTTTAGAACATTCAGTATATTATGGTCATAAACCCATATCACTTATGAAGGAAATCAAAAGGACTTCCTGTTTCTGGAGAAAAGTTTCAGTTTTGGAACAACTTGTAGCTCAAGAAATGGGTTACATATTAAGTCCCCTAAACAGGCCTCACACATGAAATCAATCTTGAGTCTCCAGCCCATGTGTTTAATGACATTTTCTTCCATCATACATAATCTATTAAAGGCTGCATCATTTTAACTTATTTGCAGAATATATTTTTGAGCAGGGAGGACAATACATAGGAAATTATACCCTGCAGTTGACAAAATTATTTAAACTGCAACTCTGATAATTATGCTTTATTGTTAAAGTAGTGCAGCGCCCTTTACCTGAGGTAGGTGCTTGAGATGATAGAATTTGTTAGGAGAGGAAAATTTAAGCAGGCTTAGCTTGTGCTAGGCCTGTTTGTTTTGATCCTGGGCAGGGGAGTGGCTCAGGGAGTGGCTGTTGACTCACATGCAGTGACACCTCTAGGTTACCTAATCTTTGCTTCTAGAGGGTTCTAGAAGAAAGGGTAAGGGAGAGAGGTGGAGCTGCCTGGAGTGTTTGGGGAGCCCTGACCAATCCCCAACTTGGATTGGCAGGGGGCAGGCCTCCTCAAATAATCAGGGTGAGCCGAGCCAGGATCGAGAGTTCGGGTGGAAGAGCTGGGAGATGGAGCAATAGTTACAGAGACCTTTGGGGGAGCCCCCAGTCTGGAGGAGTGACTTTGGATCTGGAGGCTCGGGAGTGGAAGGGACCCCTCAGTACATCCCATGGGGAGTCCTGACCAGGGAGCAGGAGAGAGTAACGGAGTGGTGCTGCTGGGCACGTCTCCAGGAGGCATCCACCAGGTGTGAGTGAGTGACACACACCCAGGGATGCTGCCAAGGCACACTGGAGAAGATTGTGCAAGAGAGAGTCTGAGAGGGGTGCAGAGTCAGCAGGGACTATGGTGTCATGGACTGTAAAGTTGGGCCATTGCAGCCAAGAGGGTTGGCAGTGCCTGAAGAGGGACTGACTGGGAGCAGTGGTCCACCGAGGTTTGCTAGTACATTCTTCACTCTTTTTGCTACACAAGAGGGGCCCATGGTCCCTGTCTTTAATGGGCGGTTTAGAGCCAGAGGCAGGTCTCACTACGGGCTAGCTAGGCCGAAGGAAGCAAGATTGTGCTGGAGAGAGAGAGGGATGTATATACCAGGGTGTACAGAGTGTATATATGTGGTCTCATCAAAGAAAGACATCCCATAAACCCCTTACCCATCCAGGATGAATTCCCCTCAATAAAAAAAACAAAAACAAAGTACAAATCTGTTCATTGTCTCTAGAGTGAGTAAGGAGTATACTGGGCTGGGCAGAGGTGACAGGTGAACCACTACTTTCAGCAACCCCTGTGGGGGCATGGCTACATTTGGGGGCTCACCCGTTCACGTGACCTGCCAGTCATTGCCCATAGCAACCATGGAAATGAGCCGGAGAACTGCTTTGTTCTGTCAGCATTGAGGAAATTTAACTTTGGGAAGGACTTGTGTGCTCTGCCTGCTATTCGGTATAAAAATAGTAAGTGTCGTTGCCCATAGCAACCAGCAGGAGCCATCGCCAATTGCTGCTGCCTGCATACCCAGCTGCCCCAACCAGCGCTGGGGCAAACACTTACATTGTTCCTGCAATTCAGGGACTTTCCCCATGTGCTGTCACCGGTGGGCAACCACTGTGGGCAACCGCGCCCATGGATTACAAATATATCCAATGCTCTGCTCATGCTGGATATTACACACTGGATTACAAATATGAACAGCTTTCTGCAAATACTGGGCATCACAAAGTTCTGCTTCAAATTCCTGCTATGGACATTAAAGTAAGCCTGAGAATGTCTGCTGTTGCCTGGGGTGATTGAGAACAACATGTGGGTGCCTGTGAGTGGGATAATACTACAAGTGTTCCCTTCAGTGAGACATTGGCATTAATCTTTATTGTTGCTACTGGTGACCACCGGAGTAATCAGCACTCATCCACTTCCTGTTGTAACAGTCGGTACTAAGCAACAGCCCTGGACAAGTGCTAGCATCAAAGTTTCCGTCTCTCACAAAAGGGGTTACAGCAGCGTGACCAGGAGTGAGTCTGCCTGTCAGATTCATTGACCCCAGCCCGTCTGGAAATGAGGGGGTGGTGCCATTCCCTGGAGGAGACGAAAGTTTCCCTGTTTGCAGCAGACACCACAAGGGGGAGGAAGATGATGGAGGGCAGTCGGCTGTTACCCACTCGGATGTGGTTACCTGACAAGCAGGAGCGAACCCTGCAGGATACTGGGGTTCAGTTGGAGCCTCGCAGGGGACTCGCCCTGGGAGTGGTGGATGAGACCGAACAGTTGTGCTTCCTGTGTCCGAAGTGCCGAGTCCACGGAAGAGTTGGAAGATGGAGCACTAGTTACGGAGACCTTTGGGGGAGCCCCCAGTCTGGGGGGATGACTTTGGGTCTGAAGGCTTGGGAGTGAAAGGGACCCCTCAGTACATCCCATGGGAAGTCCTGACCAGGGAGCAGGAGAGAGTTACGGAGTGGTGCTGCCAGGCAAGTGTCCAGGAGGGATCCACCAGGTGTCGATGAGTGACACACACCCAGGGATGCTGCCGGGGCATGCTGGAGAAGATTGTGCTAAAGAGAGTCTGAGAGGGGTGCAGAGTCAGCAGGGACTGTGGTGTCACGGACAGTGAAGTTGGGCCGTTGCAGCCAAGAGGGCTGGCAGGGCCTGAAGAGGGACTGACTGGGAGCAGTGGTCCACCAAGGCTACTGAGTGCATTATTCACACGGACCTTGCCTGTGGTTCATTGAGGCATGGCCAGAGCCAGAGGCAGGTCCCACTATGTGCTAGCTAGACCAAAGGAAGCAAGATTGTGCATGAGAGAGGAAAAGGAGTACACTGCAAGCAAGATTGTGCTGGAGAGAGTGTATATACCAGGGTGTACAGAGTGTATATACATGGTCTCATCAAAGAACTGTTCTGATTCATTGGGCATCCCATAAACCCCTTACCCATCCAGGTGGAATTCCCCTCAATAAAAAAACAAAGTACAAATCTGTTCATTGTCTCAAGAGTGACTGAGGAGTATACCGGGCTGGGCAGAGGTGACGGGTGAACCATTACTTTCAGCAACCCCTGCGGGGGCATGGCTACAGTAGTTATAAAGGCAAACCTTTTTTACCTAATGCATTCTCTGCATTACAGTATCTCACAAAAGTGAGTACACCCCTTACATTTTTGTAAATATTTTATTCTATCTTTTCATGTGACATCACTGAAGAAATGACACTTTGCTACAATGTAAAGTAGTGAGTGTACAGCTTATATAACAGTGTGCATTTGCTGTCCCTTCAAAATAACGCAATAACAGTGAGTACACCCCTAATTGAAAATGTCCAATTAGCCATTTTCCCTCCCCGGTGTCATTTGAGTCATTAGTGTTACAAGGTCTCAGGTGTGAATGGGGAGCAGGTCTGTTAAATTTGGTGTTATCGCTCTCACTCTCTCATACTGGTCACTGGAAGTTCAACATGGCACCTCATAGCAAAGAACTCTCTGAAGATCTGAACAAAAAATAATTGTTGCTTTACATAAATATGGTGTGGGCTATAAGATGATTGCCAAGACCCTGAAACTGAGCTTCAGCACGATGGCCAAGACCATACAGCGGTTCCAGTCAGAACAGGCCTCATCATGGTCGACCAAAGAAGTTGAGTGCACATGCTCAGCATCATATTCAGAGTTTGTCCTTGGGAAATAGATGTATGAGTGCTGCTAGCATTGCTGCAGAGGTTGAAGGGGTAGGGGAACAGCCTGTCAGTGATCAGACCATACACCGCACACTGCATCAGATTGGTCTGCATGGCTGTTGTCCCAGAAGGAAGCCTCTTCTAAAGATGATGCACAAGAAAGCCCGCAAACAGTTTGCTGAAGACAAGCAGACTAAGGACATGGATTAATGGAACCATGTCCTGTGATCTGATTAGGTTCAGATGGTGTCAAGCATGTGTGGTGGCAACCAGGGGAGGAGTGCAAGGACAAATGTATCTTGCCTACAATCAAACATGGTGGTGGGAGTGTCATGGTCTGGGGCTACATGAGTGCTGCCAGCACTGGGGAGCTATAGTTCATTGAGGGAACCATGAATGCCAACGTGTACTGTGACATACTGAAGCAAAGCATGATCCCCTCCCTTCAGAGACTGGGCCGCAGGGTAGAATTCCAACATGATAACGACCCCGAACACACCTCCAAGATGACCACTGGATTGCTAAAGAAGCTGAGGGTAAAGGTGGTTGGCCAAGCATGTCTCCAGACCTAAACACTATTGAGCATCTGTGGGGCAACCTCACATGGAAGTAAAATAAAATATTTACAAAAATGTGAGGGGTGTACTCACTTTTGTGAGATACTATAAGATAAAAAACCTTTAAATAGCAGTTCACCCCAAGCACCCGTTAAACAATTACCTTAGTCCATTCTTGATCCAATGCTATCCAGTCTGCAGCAGCTTTTCTTCCCTGTCCCCTCTCCCATAGGCTTTGGCTCCTGCTGCTGTCAATCAAATCCTGTTAGGGGAGAGCGGGGGCAGGACTAAGACATGCTCTGTTTGTCTTTGAATGTACACAGCTCGGATTGGGAATATGCCTGTTGGAGTGCTTCTATAGCAAGTAGCTTGCTATGGGGGCGCTCAGAGAAAAGGAGGAGCGGAGACATGAGGACCCCGGAAGAGGAGGTTTGGGGCTGCTCTGTACAAAATCATTGCACAGAGCAGGTAAGCATAACATCTATATTATTTTAGAAAAAAAAAAGGTTTAGTAGACACATCTAAAAGAGAGAACATGAAAAAGGGGAAGACACAAACACATGCAAGAGATAGGCATTTGTCAGAACCTAGAGGAGGCTGCTGATGCCAGTTAGGGGGCTTATATATACATGTGCACATTATCTAAAGCAACATTGACATTTAAATGTTAGAGGAAGATGACAGCCAAAAGCAGGGGTCAAAACTCTGTAATCACCAGTATTGTCACCAGTGGATGAAAATGGTCCGCCATGATGGAGCAGGAACCAAGAATGCCTGATCTTCACCAAAGCTGTTGATGGTGGGCTGGGGTTCTGCAGCTGACACTCCCAGGCTGTGACCTTCCCTGGTGGTGACACGTCCGAGACAAACAGGAACAGACTGACCAACAGAGCCAAACCTAAACTAAATAAATACTTAGAGGGTTAAGCTTGAACAGAAAGTCGCCTGAAGGGAAAACAAACTAGGCAAAAGCAGAGCTGTTTACTTAGTGCATAGTAAATACTAAGGAGCTGAAAGCAAGGAACTGGTCAGGTATCAGATAAGTGCCATCCAGCAGAAGCAAGAGGGCACCACATGAGTATTTTAAAGTATGTGCACCTTACCTTGTAAAACAACACATTCCATTTAAAACAGAGATACAAGGCAAAACATTTATGTATAGAGATATGAAATATTATACAACACACTAAACTGCGCTAAAGTCCAAAAGGAGCTGCAGCAAAATACTAAACAGTATATGGGCAATATATCAACAAAAAGCTGCGCTAAATAATGATGAATATTGTAACTCAGTTGCAAATATCAAAGTAGAAAGTCCAAACAATTGTTGTGTTCCTTCCACCACTTGAAATAAATAGAGCGATAGTCCATGAAATGATAATAACACCCAAGTGCACTGGCAAGCAGGAGAGAGTCCACCACCAATATATAGGGAGGCTTACCAGAACACTGTGTGTTAAACAGCAGTGAATCCCCGACCTGGGATGTGGAGCCACCAAAATCTTCCCCTAAGGTCTAGGGTGTCCCCTTTGAGATACACCATCCAAGTGATTGGTCTCCAAACAGCTGGATATCTCTCTCCGTGTTAGGCAGCGTCTCCAATCAGTCATATCATGGATTCGTGCATCAAATGAGGAAAGAGGGACTCATAGTGAAGTACCATAAGGTATGTTTAATAAGGTATAAAATATTATACTCACAAAGATAAAACAATCTGCACATATGCACCAGCCGGCTCCCGACTCCCGGGAAAAATTTTTTCAACTCAGTGGTGACGTCAGCGCGTCCTCCTGACGTACGTTTCGTCACAAATGACGTTGTCACAGGGGATAGGACACGCCGCTGGATCACCACCTCTATAAATACAGAAGCTGCCCT
Organism: Glandirana rugosa; assembly: GCA_018402905.1. Classification (NCBI taxonomy): domain Eukaryota; kingdom Metazoa; phylum Chordata; class Amphibia; order Anura; family Ranidae; genus Glandirana; species Glandirana rugosa. The sequence goes on along the minus strand of BLSH010144802.1, from coordinate 784,942 downwards.
CTCGATCTGAAGCACTAGCGGCCATATTGGATTTGGGAAATTAGCCCTTACGAACGTGCGCCGCACCTCGTGTCAAAGACATGAGCTGCCATATTAGAACTGGGAAATTTAGCCCATAATAGTGTAAAGAACACATTGTTTTACTGTGTGTATATTCAGATAAAAATATTAACACAATTAAAAAATGTTTAAGTAGTAAAATATTAAGAAAAAAACAAAAAGTCCCAGAAACCTAATTCCAAATATAAAAATCATACCGGAACTCCATATTGGGGATAGTAAATTCAAACCCACATATACAACACCCACTCCAGCTTATAAAGAAGAAAACTGGCTGGTGTCACATGAAGTGAATATACTTCCAAAAATATTATGAATAATAAAAAATTGGGTAAAAATATTAAATGATTTATTGATCTATAATTATTAAATAAATGTATTTAGGCCACTCGAGGGTCAGACTGAGTTTACATAAAAAACACAATGCTAAGCCCTAAAATTGTTATATTATACCCCCAAAAATGCTGCTGTCAATCAAATCCTGTTAGGGGAGAGCCGGGGCAGGACTAAGACATGCTCTGTTTGTCTTTGGATGTACACAGCTTGGATTGGGAATATGCCTGCAGGAGTGCTTCTATAGCAAGTAGCTTGCTATGGGGGCACTCAGAGAAAAGGAGGAGCGGAGAGATGAGGACCCCGGAAGAGGAGGTTTGGGGCTGCTCTGTACAAAATCATTGCACAGAGCAGGTAAGCATAACATCTATATTATTTTAGAAAAAAAAAGATTTAGTAGACACATCTAAAAGAGAGAACATGAAAAAGGGGAAGACACAGACACATGCAAGAGCATTTGTCAGAACCTAGAGGAGGCTGCTGGTCCCAGTTAGGGGGCTTGTATATACATGTGCACATTATCTAAAGCAAAATTGACATTTAAATGTTAGAGGAAGATGACAGCCAAAAGCAGGGGTCAAAACTATGTAATCACCAGTAATGTCACCAGTGGATGAAAATGGTCCGCCATGATGGAGCAGGAACCAAGAATGCCTGATCTTCACCAAAGCTGATGATGGTGGGCTGGGGTTCTGCAGCTGACACTCCCAGGCTGTGACTTTCCCTGGTGGTGACACGTCCGAGACAAACAGGAACAGACTGACCAACAGAGCCAAACCTAAACTAAATAAATACTTAGAAGGTTAAGCTTGAACAGAAAGTCGCCTGAAGGGAAAACAAACTAGGCAAAAGCAGAGCTGTTTACTTAGTGCATAGTAAATACTAAGGAGCTGAAAGCAAGGAACTGGTCAGGTATCAGATAAGTGCCATCCAGCAGAAGCAAGAGGGCACCACATGAGTATTTTAAAGTATGTGCACCTTACCTTGTAAAAAAACACATTCCATTTAAAACAGAGATACAAGGCAAAACATTTATGTATAGATATATAAAATATTATAAATACCTTTTTTTCTATAGGTGATCACATGACCTCTAGCTGAAGGCAAGGATATTTCCAGTGAATGGCTGTGTGTGTGTGTGGGGGGGGGGGGGTCAGCACAAGTCTTGGCCATTGGAGGACAGGCAGGCTGTGCTCCCATTAGCCACAAAACTGAAGAAGCTGGGGTGGATGTGCTCTCTTGCAGAGTGGATACTTTCTGTTGCCGTGCTGTGATTGGCTACAGCTAATCACATGGTACAGGGTGCTGTGATTGGCCAAGATACCATGTGATAGCTGTGGGCTAATCGCAGCACCTCTACAGAAAGTACAGCTGTTATGAATGAAACTCATTCGTAAGAGTTGTGTATACATAGTGATCATGTGATCGCATAGCTATCACATGATCCCCCAGCCGCTCAAAATGGCCAGGTACTGGAAATCGTAATCCCCTGTGTATGATGAATTTAACAGTGGTTACAGATGGGGCACACAAGTTCATATGTGCGAATCAATGTAATTATGCATTGCTGAGCCTGCCTGTGCTGCCCGTCCACAGTACTTTTACTTTGGTTAAAGGGAATGTGACCAGCTCATCCTGGTATTACAAAAAAAGAAAAGACTTTGTGCAGCTTTTTGGTGTAGAACAACCGATACTGACTGAGGACAGCGATAGAACTTGAAGCAAGAGTAGTCGATTCCACTACATGAAGGGTAGAATGAACTGCCACAATAGGGAGGACACAACTTCCCATGTTTTAGCTTCATAGCCACAGACTGAAATCAATTTTTTTTCTGTTAGAGAGGGCATAGAATCCACAGCTGATAATGGATCTTCAGAGGGACCCTGATTGATTCAGAAACATCTAGAATGTCTGTGATAGATTTAGCAGGCAAGGTGACAAGTACAGTATCTCACAAAAGTGAGTACACCCCTCACATTTTTAGAAATATTTTACTCTATCTTTTCATGTGACAATACTGAAGAAATTACATTTTGCTACAATGTAAAGTAGTGAGTGTACAGCTTGTATAACAGTGTAAATTTGCTGTCCCCTCAAAATAACTCAACACACAGCCATTAATGTCACATGAAAATATACAAAAATGTGAGCGGTGTACTCACTTTTGTGAGATACTGTAGATGTTAGTGAACCCTGTTCAAAGGTGGACCCCAGCAGATATATGAACTAATCCATAAAGAACACAAGACACAAGTGCAACTAAGTCCTGCGAGCTGCTGCATAAGCACAGCAACCCCCCTTTGCTTGCTGGAGATGGTAGTGAAGGTCAAAAAAAATAAGACAAAGGTTAAGACCCAAAAAATCCAACGATTTCACACGTGGAACTATAAAAAGCAATGAGGAGGCCTGTAACTGGTGCAAGCCTAGAATAATAGAGAAATGAACTTTCCACACAAAATGGCCAGTTAACTACAATTGCTACTGGAGTAAATACCATATAAATTATATTAAGTAAGTCTCGATTTAAGTGTTTTTCATCATCTTTTATACGTTTGTCACTGTTTATGTCAAGAACTTTCAAATCCCAGAATATAAGAAGATATAATAACCACAAAGTCTGAAGACCTTTCTATCCCCAACACTTCAAGGTTGATAGAAAACCAAATTCTTTACCCTTTTGGCGAGACACACTTTCTAGTTTCAGCCATGTTGCTCTAAAATTCTGAGCAGTATAGATAAAGGGAACTGTCGTACACTTGGTGAAAGAGAGAGAAGAAAAGGTCAGTTCTACAGCAACCAAATGAACCAAATAATATTATTATCTACATTTTTACCCAAGGAACAATGTATTTCCTGAGAATATTTTCAACATCTGTTTTTCAGCTGCTACATATCTTTGTAAGATATAATTTGAAGCACTATAAAGAACTGTTGCTCTGCTCCTTACATGTAGATATTCAAAAATATAAGAATGTCATCTTAAATCAGTCTCCTGAATGTGTTGTCTCACTTCTAGGATTTGCTGTAAATATACATAATGGCTTAAGTTATCTAGCTTACTTAGGACATTGTACATGATGCCCTTTCTTTTTTTCCATAAAATCTTTATTTATGAAAAACAACAGTACAAGAAAAGTAGGCTTACAAAGCATCATAAAGTAATGAGTGTAGCAATCAAACATTCAATATAAAAATATCAAAGAAGTACAGCCACTGCAGTTGCCAAAATAAGTAGATTACAGTAATGTGACTTACTTGATCCTGTCATAGTAACCTCATTGCGATTTTGAATTTTGCAGTTTTCTTATTTCTTAATTTTATATCTTAATTTTTTTTGTATCTGGGAGAGAAGGAGGAATGTCAGCCACCTCATGGGATGTTTCAGAATGGGTCCCCTTTTCCATAAGTGACATAAAGGAAAAAGGAGGGAGTACATGGATTAGGGTATAGGGTGGGGGAAACCCCCCCCCCCTTCTTCACCATGCCACATCCTGTATCTTAAGAGATAACCAAGACTTAACCAACCCTTCTATTGGGAAGCCAAGTGTGTCTGATCTTTATAGAAAAACCATGGCATCCAGATCTTCTAGTATTTTTCATCCTATTCTTTCATGGCTATAGTAAGATTCTCTATTTGTTGAATTCTGGCCAGGGGTTTTCATGGGGTGCGAGGGTTATTTCCACATTGATGGGATGCAGGCTTTGCTTGTGTTTAGGAGGTAAAGGATACCATGGGCGTTTTGGCCAATCTGGGATAACTACCAGTAACATGACGTCTTCCCATCTCAGTCTGTTCAGAAAGAGCAGTCCCACTTCGCAGTCAGAAAGTTCACCAGGGGTGTCTGTGGATGAATCAGATTTGTGCACAATCTGGGGAGCTTTGCTTGACCAGAGATGCGAAGAGGTCTATTTCTGGGAGAAAAGACCAGGCTACCAGTTCCCTGAATACTTGTGTCAGAAGGGACCATTCATTGTTGTCCACTGTACAGGTAGTCAGCCTGGAGATTGGCATGTCCGGGTATGCTCTTGCAGTCATCTTTACAAGACAGCCACTCCTAGGGAGAGTAGCAGCAGTGCTGAACTTTCTCCATTTATAGACAATTTGTCTTACCGTGGATTGATGAACAGCAAGGCTTTTGGAGATACTTTTATAACCCTTTCCAGCTTTATGCAAGTCAACAATTCTTAATCATATGTGCTAACAAAATCTGCGCTTGTGGAAAATGAATAATAATAATACACCCGGTGATCCCTGAAGAGAGATCAATCCAGGGACCAATGTGTGTATAAGAGGCTGCTGCTACATAAGTGAGTACTCATAAATAACGTGAAAACATAAAACGCAGCGCCACCTAATAATGATAATGCCAAAATAACTTATTATATAAATGTGATTTCACATTCCAATTGATTATGTGATACATCAATAATCAAAAAAACAAAAAAGTCCATAAATAAAGTGCTCCGTGCTCAATCAAGTGCCAATAGTAAAACGTGGTGCTCGGTGACAATCCCCCGTTGTGACCCCACTCACCAGAACAAATGGATCCCCAGCTTTTCAGTCTGGGGATCAAACAAGCCAAGTCCTGGTGCTGGTCAGATGGATGTGAGGGTGATGGTGACGAGACCCTTGCTTTGGTCAGGACTCGATTCCAGAGCCTTAAAATCCTCATGCAGTTGGATAAAAGAAAAAAAGGATGGCTTCCATAGTGAAATACCGTTAAAAAGATTTATTGGGCGCAAATACAAACATCGCACTTACAAGAAGTTTGGTTAAAACTCGCATAGGTGTGCTCATGTGGGTGTACAGCGTGGCGTGGTCTCCAACTTGCGGCGTGCGTTCCACCACCAACAGGATGTGACGTCAATGTATACGGGGAGCCGGAAATGACGTCAACGCGTTTCGCTTTCAATCAAGCGTCATCACGGACAATTTCCTAAGCCCACCATTCCCCTTTTAAACGTCTGGAGGAACGCCACACCCACCTATTGCATCAAAAAACTTATTATTCGGGCCAATTATAAAGGCAATCTCCCCCGTATCAGAGACCTTTACACATCTCCCCCTAGTGGTGGATTGCAAATATGCCGCTAGCAAACCCACATGAGAGTATAAATCCATTGCCATATAGATCATAAAAACAACATAAATCATTTATACTTAAAATAAACATCAAACAAAAAAACTTTACTGAATTGACAATAATATGAATAATTGGATACAAAATATGAAAAGTGTATAAAATAGATAATAAAAATAGATAATAAAAAATAAAAATAAAAATAAAAATATATATGTATACCCTAATAAAAATATTTTGCATCAATGAAGAGTATTTGTGGAATACCCTCAATATGCAAAATATGTTCTTAAAAAATAGAAGAATGTGGCACACACCTTTGAGAAGGGTGGAAACCTGTTGTTATAAACAACCTTCCCATCTCCGAGGGGTGCCCCATCCTTATACCATGGAAGAATCATAACACTCATTGGTAGGGTGTAGAATGAAAACACAAGACGAGAAGAGGAAAGAGGTAATGTAAACTATTCCATTTTAGGGGGCAACACTGGATTACCAATTAGACAAAAAGCAATTGATATCAAGATCAATATTGAGGCCCCGTGGATCCATAGTACCCAATCTCTGGATCCACTGGGTCTCGTTCTGAGATATGGCCCTGGTGAGATTAGTCCCCCTCCAGTGCCTTTCAACCCTATCTATCCCACAAAAGGACAGTTGTCTAGGGTCCTTGTTGTGGACCAATCTGAAATGATTTGAAAGACTATGGTACCTGTAACCTTTTATAATATTGTTGACACGCTCTCCCAGTCTTACTCTTAGTTTCCGAGTAGTACGTCCTACATACTGAAGACCGCAAGTGCATGTCAACAAATAGGTGACATGGCT